>WEDG01001979.1:0-110177 GCA_017591395.1 Schistocephalus solidus | reverse complement strand
TTGTTATTGCTTCGTTCGGTTACGTATTGCTGTGCGCCAATGGGTTGAAATAACTATTCGTTTTGGGTTTTCCTATGTTCTAACGATTTGAAGGCGCAGAAAGCGGTGCCAAATCAACAAACCTGTTTATTTGCTGCTGACACTGGGTGTCCAGATTCTAATCAAATCGCTATCGCCCGTCATCGGAGGCTTACGCAAATTACGTTTGGATTCGCAGCTTGACTTCTAGGTGCAGATACGGCAGCTCATCAGGGAGTACTCAGAGTGAAGTAGCTTTCGCTGATGAAAGTAACCGCCGCGTGGGTAAAGGCAACGCGTGGTTGGCGTTATCAGAGCCTTTTTCAGCCACAATTCTATGTTAAAGAACTGAGTTTAAAAATGTCTATCTTATTCCAAAATAGATGTGTGGTATTATTTAACAGATGTTAGCTTGATTTTTAATTCTAGTAGGTTTCGATTATTTCTAATAGAAATTGGCAGGGAGGCATTCCACATTGTCGTATGCGCGTATGTTATGAAATAGAAGTTGGGTCGTTGGGCTGCGGATTTAGGGATTTTTGATAATATGTTTCATAATTTTCTAGTGTCTGCAGGGGCCGTTTTGATTTGTTGAGTATATTCATTCTGAGAATATCTTGGTCGTGTGTGATTTTGAATAGAATAGTGAGACCATTTTTGAGTCTTCTGATCGAGACGGGTTAAAGACCATATCGGGACTGCCTTTTGAAGAGCGCCGTTGCCCGTTGTCCTGATCTTACTGTTAGCCAAGTCAGGACGTGCGACAACAACCCATAAATTGAGATGCTTCTAACACAGTTTTAGCTTGAATTTTTGCGGTTTTATTTTTCTGATTTTTTTTGGCTCTAACGCCGGTAACCTCTTTCTGACCATGAAAATGGTTTGTTTCAGGGCTTCACGAAATCGGTGAAGTCGTCTTAAATATTTTTGATGATGAGATATATAGGTACAGCTTACACAAGTCTTATCTTCGTACCCCACACTATTCTGGCAATGAGAGATTTTGGCGCGTTTTCCGACCATGGGCTGGAGGCATTGGGAGAATGAGCGCAAATCATGGACTAAGGTAATATCACCAGGCTTTCCTTTTAAAGAAATGCCACTGCTTCGCTTGCTATCGTCGAATTTCTGACAGTCAATGAAGTATGAAGCTTGGTTAGTATTTAAACAACAATAATTGCAACTATTGTTTTACCATTATTTAAAATAATCCTGCTAAAACATCTGAAGGATATGCAAAAATGACTTAGGCATTTATAGGTCTCGAAGGATTCTGATAACTTCCAATCTTGCAGAACGTTAACGTTTAGTTTTGCTAAGTTGTTATTTGCGTAGGTTTAACGGACTAAAACCCGAACGTTTTTGCTTTAATTGACTTTCTCTGTTTGGGGACACATTTTCAGAATTTAGCCCACCCTGTCTAACCGTCTTGTGCTCATCCCACCATCCATATAAGTCCCTTCCTTAACATGGATTTGCCTTATTCGATTAATTACGCATTTCCCCTCTTTTGAAAATACCATTGTCTTATTGGATTATATACATATTGCCCACTTTCAACGTACCCTTAGTATATCAGTTATACTCGTACTACATTCTATTTTATATCCCCTCCTTATATATGTAAATTAAAAATAAACTTATTGTAGTCACCCATTCATTGGCCATTCTATAATGTCGTATGTTCCCAAGAACATCAATTCTATGCGTGTTGACCTACCACGTATTTAAGACAGCACTGTCCCTACTTATTCACCCATCGCGCCAAATCGCTATATTTCCGAGACAAACGTGGTCAGAACGCACACTAACCCTTCTCGCTCGGTAACTAGAATGGTGGCATCCAGCGTACCTTTGTTTCCCAGCCCTGTCACACTCCTTCCTCCACTTCCGTTTACGAATATCTACATCGATTACGCTTACCCTTATACTCCTAGCCCATTATTAGCCCCTGCAGTGCCTGAAGCAGATAGCAGCATTAGAAGTGACCCATTTATTTAAGAACATTTCTCTATTAACAGTACCCGCTCAAAACCTACTTACTTTCTGCAACATTTTCTCACCCACCAGCACTATGGCGCGTCATAGACACAGGTGTTGCCCTACCACTCCATAAAACACCGTTCACCAAATTGTGCTTGAACTTTTTAACGTGCCAACTTCCACGGGGTTTTGCAATTTAACGCTTCGGGACCCTTCGGCAAAGCCTCCCAACAATCGCTGACTACATTCACAGGCAACTTGTCGCGTCTTGCATTAGTCGCCTTCCCCAGTGTCCTATCATCAGAACATAACCAACTAGTCCTCCACCGCTTTTGAAGCGGCTTACACGAAACCCAAACTCACTGACGCCCTTAGCATTGAGTATCCCCACAGCACCAAAAAGCCGCAAATTTTGTCAAATCTGCACGACGTACCACAGAGCTCCGCAGCCCCCTGTGCCTTCTGTGACAACCCCAACCCGCTCCTCCCTACCGTCCATGACCCATAAGACCCCCTACCGGTGCATTTCCCTAAACAGAACCCAGGTTGCCCATATGGCACGGCGTTTGGCCCCCAAGCATGCCATTGCGTGCACAACCCCTCTATTAGTCACCGTTCGTTAACTTTACCCATTTAAACCAACTCACTGCTTTTTTGGCATTAACCGTTCTGGTGCTTCTAGACAACCACACACTCGTAGATACTGGAACTAACTTATCCTTATCACTTCCCTCAACCTCCCACAACAGTTCCTAAGTCACATTAAGCCCTTACCAACACCTCGGCATCTCCAGGCTGCAAATGGCACCTCAAACCCTATCTCTGGAAGTATTTCGTTACAATTGGTCGTCGATTATTCCCATGTAACTCAAAACTCCCTAGTGACACCAAGTAGCTCGTTGCCCTTCATTCTTGGGTAAAACTTCCTTACAACTCATTACTGCATTATCTAAATCAATGAAAGGCTTTAAGTGTTAGCCCTTAACGCTACCACTAATTCTTCCATTACCTATGTTTTAGAATGCCATCCTGTCAGCAGTCTATGTAATCCCTACTCCTTTAGCTGAAGTCTGTCCCTCCCCTCTGACAATAGGCATTGAAGCACACTCCCGATTGAAGAATTTACCTTCTTCCAAGAGTTCTTTACATCTTCTATGGATACAATGGGCCGTACACACCTAGTACAACATACAATCGACACCGGCGAGGCCAAACCCATATGGAAGCCCCGGCGCTGGATTCCAGTGTCGTAGCACAACGAGGTTGACAAAATGGTTGATGAGTTATTAGAAGCCAAAATATTCCAACCCTCATCGTCCCTTGGGCATCCCGTATAGCCTTAATATCCAGAAGGATAATTCCCTACGCCTATGGATAGAATATCGCCGCTTAACGCAAGGACGGTGCGTGATTCGTTCCCGCTTCCTCACTTCGATGCTACCCTAAACACGCTTGGTAATGCCACCTAGTTTCCCACATTCGATCTAAATCCGGGTATTGGCAAGTTGAAATCCACTCAAACGACCACTTGGACTCTGTAATACTGGTGAAAACTTCCAACGCCACATGAACCGAAGCCTTCGTTCATGTATTCCGTTTAAGTTCCTCGTATACTAAGATGATATTATCGTCTTAGGGCATTTGACACAAGAGCACGACAACAACTTACGAGAGCTGCAAGAGAGCCTCCGGAAAGCGGGACTTACACTCAACTCGTCAAAAGTTCTCTTCCTGCGATCCGAGGTGCTCTTCTTGGGATACCTCATTGCTCATGGATATATATCCCCTCATCTGACCGGGTGGAACGGGTGCACACCTGGGCAATTCCAATGAAACAGGCAGAACTTTAGCGAGCAACTACAATCGATAATACGATCCCCCACTAACAAATAAGAGAGACAAGCCATGCCAAAGGTTACGATACGACGGAGTCCTCTGACTGCGCCGCCCAGTGAAGAACATAACTTAGGTGAAAAGTCAGTTAATTTCACCGAACCACAAACCAGTTAGAGTGTGGTGCGTTACAGTTAATAAACGCCAACTTAAACAAATATGGGAAAATGCGATTTAAGCAAATATGTAGCAAGTGGAAAAACTGTAGAAAGTTGTGTACAATATAAAATATGGCAAATAGCTACCATATTACCCCCGCCTAGACCGAAGACCGACGTGCAAACGACGCCGAAGGGTAATGCAATGTTAAAACTCTTGAGTGATAAAGTGGTTGGGAAAGTGGACTCGACGGCCGCTACGAGTGGTGTGAATGTCAGTGGCACTGAAAGAGTTGGGGTCTGGAGTGGTGGGGAAAGGGGGGCAGATGGAGAGGGTAGGGAAGTTAAAGAAGCACGGGCTAGGGGGTCAGCACAGTCTTGTTCTTGGCGCAGGTCCAGCAGTTCCTCCGTGACAGCAGTCTTGATCCGATCGACGCTGACCACGTCCTCCTTGTCATCGAAAAGGATCCGGCAGGTCTTGGCGTTGCGTTAGAAAAAGCGGAACGGCCCTTCGTATGGCAGTTCCAGCAGCTTGCGCACACGGTCACACCGAACAAACACATGGGTGCAGTTGGCCAAGCATTTTTCGATTTAAGACTCGGTTGATGGAGCTCGGGGCGGAATCAGGGAAAGTGGGCGCATAAACTGCCGCAAGCGATGCACAAAACGGGTGGGAGACTCATCGGCACCACGGGAGGTTGGGTGATAATATCGCCTGGCAGTCGGGGGTAGTACCAAACACGAATTCAGCCGCACTGCAGTCGGCTCTGACTTGAGCGCGGAGCGAATGCCCATGAGCCCTAGGGGCAGGTTTTCAGACCAGTGGGTTAAGTCATCTGCTGCACGCAGGGCAGTCTTTAGATGGCTTTGGAAACGTTCAGCCATAACATTGGCAGCTAGTTGGAAGGCCATCGTCCGAATGCAAGTCCAGCCGATAAATTTGAGGAGGGCTTGGAAGAGGGCAGATTCAAATTGGGTACCTCAGTCAGTCGTCACCATGGACGGGCTACGAAAACGGCGACCCAACGAATGACAAAAGCCTTTACGATGATGTCTGCTTCCATGTTCGGCAAACAGATAGCTTCAGCCAGGTGACTGTAGCGGTTGACGCAGTTAAGGAGGTGAGTAAAACCATTGGATGGACGCAAGGGACCTACGACATCGAGATGCACATGGCTGAACCATGCGTTGGGACTGGGGAAGGGGCCGGGTAGTAACTTTTTGTGGCGTCGCACCTTGTTCCGCTGACAACTCAAACACGACCGTGCCCAAGCTTGGACGTCCTTGTTCATGCCAGGCCAGACGAACCTTTCCGTGGGTAGCTTTTGTGAGGATTGAATCCCAGGATTGGAGAGTCCATTAAGAATGTGAAACACATCAAGGTTGGCACGAAAGGGCGATGAAAAAGAGTTGACACACCACAGAGGATGGTGCAAATCCCGGTGGAAATTGGAACGTTCGCTAGTTGGAGACCGCTGACTGACTCTTCTCCAGGACAACCAACTTGTCGTTGTTCGGCAGCCATAGCTACAAAGTCAATCTCTTGTGAGAGCTGGAGAGCATAGAGGGAGGGTCTGAAAAGCATGTCGGACACCTCATTCTTCGAGCCATCAATGTGGCAGATGTAAGTGGTGAATTATGAGATGTAGTCCAGATGAGCAATCTCTCTCGGGTTGTACTTTTCAGAGAAGGATCTAAGAGCAAAGGTCGGTGGGTTGTGGTCCGTGAAAATTGTAAAGGCCCAACCTTCAAGGAAATGGTAGTTGGGCACTCACCGATCGATTACAGGACTCATTCGTCCCGTTGTGCCTTAAGGATCACTTTAGAAAGCCGCCAGCAGCCGCAGAGTGGCTAGTGGTATAGGCAGAATAACATGACCGACCAAGACAAGAGAGACTGGAATGACCATTTCTGGCTTATAAGCCGTCATCAGCCAGCCATACCCAAACCCAGGCGCTGTGGTGCCCGAGCCTCGAACTCGTGACCTTGTCGGGCAGAAGTCCAACGCTCTACCCCCTGCGCCACGAGCTCGTTGTCTTGCCGGTTTTGATCGGGAATATTGACAATTGTAATGGGGCGCTCACCGATCGGTTACAGGACTCACTCGTCCCGTTGTGCCTTAGGCTAACTCTCAAGCCCCGCCAGCAGCCGTAAGGCAGCTTAATATATAGGCAGAATAACATGACCGACCAAGACAAGGGAGACTGGAATGGCCATTTCTGGCTTATTAGCCGTCGTCAGCCAGTCATACCCAAACCCAGGTGCTGCGGTGCCCGAGGCTCGAACTCACGACTTGTTGGGCAGAAGTCCGACGCTCTACCCACTGCGCCAATAGCTCGTTGTCTTGCTGGCTAATAAGCCGGGAATGGCCATTCCAGTCACCTTTGTCTTTGTCAATAATATCATTCTGCCTTCAAGGAAATGTCAAAAATGCTTCACATCCAGGTAAATAGCGAGAAGTTCACGAGCAAAAACGTAATGTAGCGCATCTCCGCCAGCAAGAGTTTCCTGGAGAAAAAAGCTAACGGTCGAATCGAACCCATAGGGTGTTGTTGCAAGACTGTGCCTATGGCTACGGTCAAAGCACCTACCATGAGGGACAGCTGAGCTTCTGGAGCGGGATGTTTGAGTAAGGTGGTGTCGGTAAGGAAATCCTTAACTTTTTCGAAAGCGGTCAGTGCCTCACCAGTAAGGTCAAGGAGACCCTTGGGACTGGATAGCTTGTTGGTGAGCGGCAGTTTCAGGTCAGCACCGTTCGGGAGAAGCCGGCGGTAAAAATTGACCATGCCTAGGAAACGTTGCAACTGACGCTTGGCAGTTGGCGGAGGAAACTCACGTATGACATCTACTTTGGAGGGCAGAGCACTCAAACCATAAGAGTCGACTTGATGGCCAAGAAATTCGAGCGAAGGCACGCCAAAAATGCACTTGGAGGGGTTGATGATGATTTCATACTGTTTGAAGGGGTCAAACACCAAAGCAAGATGTTCCCTATGCTCCTCAGCTTTATGATTAGCCACTAAGAGTTCATCTATGTAGGCGTTCACAAACGGCAGGCCACGCAAGATACGGTCGATGAACCACTGAAAGTCCAGGCAGCATTACGAAGGTCATATGGCATGCGGATGAACTCAGACAGTCCGAAAGTTGTAGGAACAGTGGTTTTGGGATGTCTTCAGGGGCAACAGGAATCTGATGGAATGCGCATACCAGGTCAATCCTCGAGAAAACCACTTTTCCAAAAAGGGTTACGGTGAAATCCTGAAGATGAGGCACTGCATACCGATTGGGAATAGTGATGTTGTCGAGGGCATGGTAGTCGCCACAGGGCCCCCAGTCACCTGATATTCCCTTAGGCACCATGTGCAAAGGTGACGCCCAATGGCTCTCTGACGGTCGAATAACGCTCAGTTGTAGCATATTTTTAAATTCTGCTTTCTCAACCGGCAGATGCGCAGGCACCAGTCGTATAGGAAGAGCAAAAGCAGGGAAACCCGAGGTGCGGATGTGGTGCACAACATCGTATTTAACCTCGCCACTACGAAACTGGTGGTTGGTGATATTCGGATGTTGAAGAAGAATCTGCCGATAAGGACAGGCAATATCAGTATTCAGGACAGCTTAATTTCAAGGGGTTGTTAAGGAAGTCAATCCTCGAACAGATAGACCGGTAGTGCAATCAAGTAGGCAGGATCGCCGGCAGTCAACTAGCAGCCCAAACTCAGCTAGAAAGTCGGAGCCAAGGATTGCCTGAGGGCCACCGGCAATCACAAAAATCGAAGAGAAAGATCGGCGAAGGCCAATGTTAAGGGTGAGGGACAAGCTGTTGAAAGTGGGAATGGGGGGAGAGTTAACAGCTTGGAGATGAAGACCATCGTTGGGACAGTGACGGTCAGCTGGAGTGGGAGGGACCACACTAATTTGAGCTCCAGTATCCAATTGAAACCGTCTGCGAGTCAAGGTGTCGTAGACAGGGAAAAGTGCGACCAGAGTCACATGAACCAGAGAAGGCTGTCACCTCTATTCTCTGACAGACTAATTTGCCTGTAGGGATTTGAAGGAAAATGAAGAAGAGCACCAATGGGCCTTTGAGCCAAAATTTGTAGGATATTAACAGACATCTGCAGTTTGAGGTCACGAGTGAGACCGACAATGCCTGGGTGAGCGACTGGATGATCGGCGGGAGGTGAGGCGCGCAAGCTGGAGTTTAAGAATTTAGAATTTAGAATTTATATTTGGTTAGCACCAGCAATGCACTGTCTAAGCAAACATTAGTAACGAAATAAAGTCATGACAATGTGTGCGGATAAAATGTACAAATACATAACATTTCCTGCTATTTCAACAGTTAGCGATGTTTTAAAATTAATGGTGAACTAGAAAAAATAGGCAGTGAAAAAAACTACCATAAAAATGGAGGCAGAGTTCAATAAGCCTTCATTTTTTAATAGAAGTTAGGAAAAAAAAAATCTGCTTAGGAAAAAATGGTCAGGTGGTAGAGTAGGTTAATACGGTAGTAGCATTTCAGAATGAGATAATGAAACGTCGAGGTGATTAGTTCTTGATCACTTAGGCGTATGAAACAAAATCTCACGAAAATGTGTCAATGAACTTAAGTCCTTAGCATCTTAGGATCCAGAAGTGAAGCCATCTCGGCCATCTCGGCCGTCATGACCGCCATCTACATCACAAGGTGCTCATTAGGCATCAGTAAAGGGGAAGTGGAGAGCTGGGTAATGGAAGGCAGCTGAAACCACTGAAACTCCAACATGCTGTCCACCATCTCGGCTAGCCATGAGACCGAGAGGGCTTCTGAGACGTTGCCAAAATGGTTTGAAAATCCGTGGGCAGGCACTCTAGGAACATCTCTTTAAACAGTTCATCGTCAATATGCTGCTCACCACGAATTGTGTGCATCCTTCTGAAAATTTCGGTGGGTTTCTGGTCACCCAAACACTCCTCTCGAATTATCTGGTGGTACTGTTGACGGTCAGACACAGTATGCAGACGAAGGAGAGCGGCTTTAAGCTGGGTGTACGGTTGATCAGCCGGTGGACTCTGTATGACTGCCTGAACCTGAGATATAACTTGCAATGGCAAAACCTGAGCAAGTCTGTGAAATTTTGTAACTTCCTTGGTAATATTCGCAGAGTGAAAACTAGACTCGATGCGAAGTTGGTAAAGTTCAGGTCCATTGGTCCAAAAATCGGGTAAGGAGAGAGACACCACACTTATAGCGTAGTCCATGATAATTGCGGCAGTGAGAGGAGCCGAGTGAAAGCGCACACGGAGAAAGGATCAATAAGGCATTGTGCAATGATTGGCTGGCTCTTGTTGGCGAGTGAAAGAGCGTGAAAAAAGCCGTGTGCGTTCTCGTTCAGGGTCACCACTTTAGTGAGCAACTTCGATCGATAATACGATCCCACGCTAAGAAATAAGAGAGCCAAGCCACGCCAAACGTTACGATACGACGGAGTCATCTGATAACGCCGCCTGGTGAAGAACAAAAAAAAATTGGTGGCAAATCAGTTAATGTCACCTAACCACAAAACAGTTGCAGTGTGGCGCATTTCATTTAATGAATGCCAATTGTTGTTTTTTTATTGTTTGTGAGGATGACTGAAACGAAACAATTATTTCCGGAAAACGAAGAAATGCTAAAATCGTAAGGGGTAATTTACAAGAGACGATTAAACGTAAAGAAGACAAACACCGCAAAGTTTTTCAATGCGGTCATGTCGATATAAACTAAACTTATCTAAAGCGAGCTTTGAGTCTGAAATTAGAGCATGAACCCAAGATTCTTTGATGCACATAATATCTGGGTCAAACTCAAAAGCTACCTTTCTTAGCTCAGTCATCTTTCTCACGACTGACCTCGCGTTGAGGGAAACTATACTGAGCGTATTTGTGGAACGCGTGATACGTTCATTAGTGTTTATAAAAAGGAAGACTGGGTGGCGGGGAAGTAAACTCTAGGGAAGAAGGTGTGGGCGGAAAGTAAAATTGCTACGTTCTGAAATTTGCTAAGCTGTTACTGTTAACTTAATTAGGATTATTGTAGAGAAACATATTTGGGTGGTATTTATTGAGAGGAAGGCTATTTTCTGCGTTAGTGAAAATAGGAGAAGGTATTAAAATAGGATTTTGAGGGATAGTTGAATAATATGGAAATTAGATTTGAAAATTGAAAAAATGTTTTTGGAACACTGTTATAATAAAGGATAGAGTTAATTAATTTGTGAACCTGAGAAGTTATTTGGTTGGGATAGTTGCATAGGAAAGCTTGTGTATGTATAGAAGATGCTGGAGGGTTAGGAGGTTTCCCAACTGTAATGACGATTTTATTTTTGGAACTTTAATAGAGAGCATACGTAGACTTGCCGTGGGTACTGAAAATATTATTAGATTGAACAGCTGAGACCCGAGTAGATGGCGTGGAATGGGAACGAGGCGGACTTGACCCAGTTTTTTGACTAATTCAACAGGAAGAATACAAGAAAAACTACTTTGAAATGGAGAAGTGGTTGGTCTTGGCACTTTAGATGGATTCACTGACATTAAAGGTGGGCTTACGACATGGTTGATAGCTACTCAGTTTGAAATTCCTATTCGCGAGGTAGAAGGCGTAAATGGATTCGTTGGAAGAAAAGTGGGAGGTGAAGTTAAGGGGGTTTTGAACCGGACACCAAAGCAGATTGCTGTACCGTCTCGTTGTGGTTTGCATAGCCATGACCAGACTTATGGATAATAGATAGAGAGACCGAAGAGGGGAAACACATTCTTTCGCTCCATCGGTGTAAGATCCAGACAAAGGGAAAATTTTGCAACTTGTAGATCACGAGAAATGTGACCTCGTTGTGCAAAAATGGAGTCAACCTCGATTGGTGAAAAATGGGTGACTAATATAGACGGATTTTGCTACGTGAGGAGAGGCGTTTGGCTTCCGCATATTTTAAGTTGAAGCCACACGAGTACAGGAAGTATACGGCAATGTCAATAGGTCGTCTGTCTTGGGAATCATTTTTTAAAAGAAAATTATAATTTCATTTCTGTCGGTCTAATGTTTCACTGGCAAACAAATGAGCCCAGAAGCTGACATTCCTGAGAGCGAATAGCAGAAATGTCACCGTCGAATAAATTTCTCAGTATAGAGAGAACTAATCCAAACTTTAACATAAAGTCATTACAATTTTGTAAAGCAGACAGCTCAAGCAGCTTAGCTTTAACGACTGCTGCATATGCATAGCACTGCTGTGAAAACAAGATGCAACCAAGCAACGGTTCAGTTCAACGGCTGAGAGCTTGCCACGAGCTGAGATTTTCATACTTATTTTTGCTTGGAGGAGGCTATAAATTGTTTAAACTTTTGAAGAATCAGGCAAATGATTTTCTGCATTAATCTAGCAGATCTTGCGATTGAATTTCAGTTGTAAAAGCATACACCATTTAAGGACGTTAGGATGCACAAAATACGCATTGCAGTATTCAATTGAGCAATCGGCAGGCTGAACTAGCAAAACTCGAAAGGAGAATAAGAAATTATATTCCAAACAGACTAGGTCAGTGCCCACGAAAACGTTTGTCAAAAATCAAATACAGAGGGAATTTTTTTCCTAAACAATTTGTTTTATGTAATTTCTTACACTTTTTACGAATAAGAGGATATTTTTTAAACAATAAAAGGAAATGGGAAATGTTATTGGTAAAAAATACACTGGAAAAAGAAAGTAAGAATGAGGCTACGCAGGGTGAGCTCTGAAATAATGATTTCCTGCCAGTTGGTAATTCGACAAAAAAACAGACAATTTATTGTTGTAAATCACATATTTTTTCCACAATTTTAACTAAGGACCTATGTACGTGCTTGAGAAAACGTCCACTCCTCAGTTCACTATTTCTATGCACCGACATATGTCATTACTGACCTATTACTGACCTATAACTGACCTATAACTGACCCTTATAACTTCCCAACATACCACGAGTAGTCCCCACCTTGGTAAGTCATGTCTTCTAACCGAAACAGGTCATTACTGCGATATCTAGATTACTACCGTCAATACCTACCGTTTACATTCAGTTTTTCAATTCGCCATGTCAAATCACCGAAATATTTATTTACTGGCATTTGTTACTTACGTCTGATGATACAGACCATTACCAGTCCTTTCCTCAGTTCACCATGTCTACAAAACGAAACAGTTCACTACTGCCAAATCTATTTTTCCATTGTCGATACCTACCATTAGATGTCCCTTCCTCGTTGTGCCATGTAAACTCACCGACAAATGTCATTACTGCCATAGCTATCTTACTGCCGTCGATAAACGCCGTTAGAAGACCGTACCACTGTTCACCATGGCTTTTAACTGACACATTTCATTACTTTCATACCTAACTTCCTACCTTTTACCTTCCGTTAGCAGTCCTACCTCTATTCGCCATGTATAATGACCGAAACAGTTCATTACTGCAAATCAAACTTACTAACTTCGATATAAACCTTTTGAATCACTTCCCCTATTCAACATGTCTGCTCACAGAGACATGTCACCTCTGTCATATCTAAATTACTAACGTCGACGCCTGCCGTTAGCAGTAATTGGCTCATTTCCATCTGTCTACTCACTGACTTATTTTTCGAATAAGAGGATATTCCTTAAAATGGGAAATGGGAAATTGTATGGGTAAAAATTACACTGAAAACATGATGGGATTGGTACGATGCAGTGGGATAGTATTGTGATGTTGGTGACAACGGATGAGGTACCTTGTGAAAGACTTTGCTCAGGTCAAAGTAGATCACAACCACTGACTGCTGCTCATTGCGAAGGGAAGTGACGAGGTTAAGAAAATCTAAGTGAATCACATGATTTTCTAGGTAGAAAAACATGTTGCGAGTCGCTTAAAAGCTTATTTTCTAGTTTTGCTAGAGCTGCGGTTTTGTGATCGTCTCGATAATTATTTACGTCCGAACGAGATCCCGACTTGAAGACAGGAAGAATAATAGATGTTTTCCATGAGTCAGGAAAGAATCCGTTTAAAAGATAAACTGAGAATATATGGCTAAGCAATCGGAGGAAGCTGGGCACTCTCTTGATAACTGAGTTTGGAATACCATCAGTCTCCAAAGTGTGCAAATGTTTTAGACGAATTATTTGCTTACGAATTAATTTTTAGGAGAAATCAATGGTGCAGAGAAAATTTAATTAGAATGGCTGAAGCGTCGGAACTGGTTCAGATTCCATCGTAAGATGATTTGAAACAAAGCACTAAACAATTCTGTCTTGTCAGATTCTTCGAGAACGAAGTTCTTCTCTTCATGTAGTAATGGAGTATTTTTCATAACCTCGTTCAGAGGAGGATCGACGACGGAACAGATACGCAACATATTTTGCAGAGTTTGGCTCAGTGAGTGCGCAAGATTGCCTCTGGCTGTCACGTGCAAGACGAATCTTAGAGACTTATTTGAAAATCTGTGCGATCCTTAGATACACGGATAATGAACAAGTAGACTGATCTCTTAACTGCCTCCTCAATTTCCTTAGTCTTGGCAAAAGAAATCGGAAACGGTGGATTCGGAAGCGTTGGACTGGAAAATTTTAAATGGCACAAATTCTAGGATGTTATTTGAAAATACCGACATGAAGTCAAAAAATGGCACCGTCGGTCATGGAGGAGAGATGCTGCCAGTCCCATGAGTTAAAAGTTGTTGATTAAGCTAATATCTACGAGGTAAAAAGCATGAAAGGTACGAACAGCGCTAGTCTTTTTCGAAGAGACAATCGAATGGCAACAGTGAATTTATGCATGCTCACTTTGAAAGACGCCCTTCTCAAAATCAACGAAGAGGGGAGCAATGACTTTTGTGAAAATCAGTTGTAAAATATGATTGTCTTTCATGGAAAAAAGGACCAGCTTAGACCAGTAAGAAAAATTAGTTGTTTCTAGGAAAGGCTGAAATCTGGGCGAAAAAGGTTTTGAAATCCAGTCAATTTCAGGAAAATTAAAATCTACAGAGATTATTTTAATGTCAAAATTGGACCCCACAGCACATTTAAAATTGCGCAATGTTTTAATTCATCATCGGATGATGAATAAGTTGGGTTGTAAATGCATCCGAGAGTCGCCTTTTGTCGGGGTGACAGATAATAGATGCGAAGCAGTAATAACCAGAGAATGAAGTGACAACTAGATTGAAGAGAAAGTGCTTAAGTGAAGCTTTAATATAGAGAAGACAACCACCACAGTGCTAAGTAATGCGGTCAAGATGGTAGAGATTATACTGGTCAATGACAAGCAAAGAGTCGGAAATTAAAGGATGGGTCCAAGATTCAGTTACACATAAAACATCGGGCATTAACTCGAAAGAAATGGCGCTCAATTGAGCAATCTGATTTATAACCGACCTAGCATTAACGAATATGACATCGAGTGTAGTTCGAGTATCCAAACTAGGTTTATCGTCATTTAGAAAAAAATCCAAGGTGGGTAATTAAGTTGGAAGTTATTGTGGTTGAGCGAGAATTTCCAATTGCGTCATAATTATTGGTATAAGAAAATTCAGTTAAAATAGGCTGAGATGAATATCTAAAAGGTGTAGGAATATAACTTTCCGGTATCGTAAAACCATAGGTGTTAAGATTGAGATATGCCTGCTGGTAGTTAAAACGGAATATGGAGAAGTTAACTGGAATATAGAGGCTGGTGGGAGATGGCAAGCAAACTATAAGAATACAGTGCTGGGAAGTCAGGTCTTGTATATCGGTAAACATGGTTAGGGTTAGTTGCCTGTTGTAGAGGCTTGGTTAGATTTGGAGAAGGCAGCATACGAATAGATAGAATGGCGCTACCTTGCTTTTGGGTTTGGGTTGGATTTACGTCCTCCGGAAGACCGGCCATAGGTTATATAATTGGGGCTTTAAGATGACCCATGGGTTTATGGGACGAGCTAGTTTGTGGAGGGTTAAATTGAGATTAAAACGGATTTGATATTTGAAGTACGCTAATTATGCGGAGTGGGTCGGGAAATTTCACTAGGAGGCTTTTAAGAACTGCATTTAAGAGGAGAAGTTGTCGGTCTAAGGGCTTTAGACCGGTAAGACGGTACAAGTGCTTTTAAAAGGGGTTGCGGACGTTATGGGTTTGCTAAATGTACTGGAAATTGGATTAATCAGCCATGGGAAACGAAGTAGAAGGTGGAGTGGAGGGGGCTGTCCGAACTGGACATCTGAGGAGATGGATTAACCGGTGCGTTGAGGTTAGTGCAAATACGAACAGACTTGTGAATAGTTGGCTGAGAAGGATAAAACGTATCTTTCGGTAAAATAAAAAAAAGGTTGATTGATACTTAGCACTTCTTGGGCACCATCAAGCTCCTTGGAACACAGACGAAACCCTAAAACAAACCTCTCTTTTGCCATAATCATTTTAGATTTGTTTTGGTTGTACGCTTAGACTGCAGTGTTTGGAAATGGGGAGTTTGTTTAAGTGAAAACCCTGCCTTCCAAGATTTAATAATATCAAAATTATAAAATAAAAGCAGCTATACAGAATGCATAGGAATATTTCATTGCAGAAATGTTTAGGGGCCAGAATAATATGTTATGCAATTTCGTGAGTATTCATTGGACTAAGGTAGAAACATCTGCGGTTGATTCGAAGAGATAAACAATTCCAATCAGATGCGAATACAGTCGATTCCGGTGTGCCATAGGCCGATTAATTAAATTTAATTGTACTGATTGATAAAAAGGTGGAAATAGGTTAGAGGCAAGAAAATTTCAACGGTTAGCAACTTTCAATGCTGTCAAACAGTCTTCATGGTGTATTTGATAATAAAGTGTTGCTTATGTTTAATCTAGCTTTATGAAACGACTATTCACTGCAGGCTTATTGGGGTACGTACCCTCAATTAGTATGTATGCTTGTTGAAATAGTTGCTAGTGTGACTAACTGCTGAGATAATTATTAACGTCTGCTAAGTCTGTCATGGATGTGAAAATAATAAGGGGCATGTGGGTGATTAGTTAGTGTCAAGTGCAGTTAGCCCTGGGCTAGATCGAGAAAATTCTTCAACTGGAGAGCCTGCTGCTCAGATGAGCTTATATCTATGCCTGTCGGGTCCGCCATCATAACGTTCTCAGAGTACATCCCAGGCACCGACGAATCGTTCATGAAAACGAATGCGACAAACATCCAGGTCGGGTGAGGTCCCCAAAGTATGAGATAATTCCGATACAGGTTAGTTGTTGTGGCCAATGAAAAGAAGCCTTCGAAGTGTAGAGCACAGTCTTGATTCTTCACAAGCCTGCATGTCCGTAGGTAATCTCCTCGAATCTGCCTGTTCTCAAGAGGGAAAGCGGTTAGGCATGCCAAATCTAAATTTGTACGAAACAGATTTTAAAACCCTTAACGACATTTGTTTCCCCTCATTGAACCTTCGCCGGTGAAAGCTGTACTCGTTTTTAAAAACGGTTTGCCACTCCTGAACTTCATGTTCCAGGTGTGAACGAATAAACATCCGCTTTACTTTCCCAAAATATATCCTGCTGATATCTATAAAAGTTCTTTAATGACAAAAAAGAAAACTGGCCATCTTTTGGTCTGCCCTGACACATTCAGGGAGGGACTTCAGGAAGACAAAAGATGATCCTAGGTTCAGATGCATTTGACAGGCACCTTCCGCCGAGGAAGAATTTTTCCCTCGACAGTTTTAAATCTGAGCTAAAATACCCTTCATGAACCCCCAGACAATTATATACAAAACAACCTATGAACCCTGACAGCCTGTTCTCGAAAAAGTCTACCTAAACCATTTGAGTACTATTTTTAATATTGACAAGTGTATTCATGTGTATAAAACTGTATCAAACGGACTGACATTTAATTAATTGGGTTTTCAAAGGCATTGCATATTATCCTTACCCATGTAACTTGACAAATAAACTGAATAAGCCGATCATATTCCGTGAGTCTTACTGTTGAACTGAAATCGAAGCTTGCAGAGCCCAATTAAATCGAATCACAATGATTTTATTTCAATCAGTTGGAAAGTACAATTTTCCTCCTTCGTTGTAAGGACTCTCAAAACTGATTTTCGAACACTTTACTAAAGAAAGAAGGTTTGGCTATATGGCTGAGTAACAGCTATCCACTTTGTGTCTAAAATCCTCATATTCATTTTGTCGTTCGAGTTCTGGTACAGGGCGGACCGTTTTCGTTTAGAGATTCCAGTAAGTGCGAGGGAAAATTATTACGGAAAAATTGCAAAATTTGTTCCTTTGCATATGGAAAATGTTTACACTCGATAATGCCTTTCCGTTATAAACGCTCCAAACATGCTTCCTAAGTAACAAGATGCAATTCTATACCTTAGGGTAGATCTTTGGTGGCTCCACAGGCCAAGATTTGGGTAACATCCTTTTTCGACAACTGTAGTCGAAATGATAATAACTCGTTTTGCTAGAGGATGCTTTTCCTGACGGATCCCGATTTGAGCTTTCCATGCTTCTGGCTGGAGATTGTATAAAGCCCTCTTTCTAGGGCGTGAGAGCGAGAATCATGGGGCGGGGAAATGCACCTGGCAAAAGATGCCAGCATTCTGCATATCTTTTATCATATTCCTGACCCCATACGCCACCGTTGCATATCAGGGCCACTTTAAAAATGAAATGCCATAATGAGCGTTTTTGATGAGGACGCCTTTCAAAAACTCGTTGTTCATCCCGAAGCCGAGACATCCGGTCTCCCATGTCCTGGCGGTGGTTTTACAAGCGAGTTAAAATGCCCATGCCAAAGAAGCTATGTATCAAAAATACGACGGTTGGATATCTAACATTGAGCACTTCTTGGGGAACGATTAATTTCTGTTGAGGCACGTTGAGCCAGATGTGATGTACCAAAATAACAGGAATATGACAAAGAGACGAGCACTAATCGTACAGAGTGACGCACACGGTGGGGAGGGTTACTGGTGCAAAATACCACAGGAGTGTTGAGTTTTAGAGCACGCACTTAAAACTGTGCACGTTTAGTGAAGTGGGACGACAACCTGAGGAACCAGCATCGAACATTTTACCGAATAAAGTTTTTTCCCGAAGGACATATTTTGCCTTCACATTATATTTCTTGAGATGCCCGTCTTCAACTTCATACGTATACTTTAGATTGTTTCTACTGGGGGCAGTTTGCGTCCTGACTCTCGAATTACAGTTGTAACGATATATATATTACGTTTTGCAGATATAAATAAGGAGTTCAAGGGCAAAAGCCTGATTTCTTAATAAAAAAAGACTTCATTTAGAAAACTTCACCAATTAAATTGACGCTATAGTTTGATTCTGAAGCAGCTTTAAAGATTTTTACACAGTGTTACCTATTGACTCAAGCATTATAGGTGCAGCTAAGACTAATCTTTCGTTGGGGAGAGAATAATGCAAAGAAGAAAATTTTAAAAGGTACAGAAGTCTTCAAACAATGGCATCAAGACCTTACGGAAGATGGAGCAAAAGTAGGCAAACAATACCGCATGTAATGATGTGATTTTTGAGGTAAAATAAAAATCCGAGAACCGTAGGAGCTGGGAATTCATAAAAGCGTATAGGAATTGGTCATAAAGATGACACCTGACATCATCTCAAAAGCAGCAGGTTGAAGTTGAGCCAAAACTAGCGCTCAATGAAATAAGAACAAATATGCCTCACATACCATGATTCTGCTTAAAGTATTTAGTAGATGAATATGTCAACGGGAAATGACGGGGCTCTCTGGGCCTTAAATATACAATTTATTTATTATTATTATAAATTAATTAGAACTAAAGGATTACATAGGGATGATTTCCCAAACTTTGAAGTTTTGCGAACAGATGGATAGTTATGCATGAATTGTTAAGAGAGAGGTTACATACTTCAGGGGTAAAATTATCTGATATCAAAATATAATGAAGGTACAAGTAGGGAGAAGATTGTTAGCAGTGAAAACGGAAACGAGAGAGGTTGGACAAAATATGAAGGTCTGAGAGGGTGGGAAAGATTGTAAGAATTTATTTGTGAGAAGTTTGATGGTTGGGGAGATTGGTGTAAGAACCGTTACTGTATCTATGAGGATTATAGACGAGTGCAGGTGCGAAAGTTTTATAAATTTAAAAGAAGGCAGCGGTATAGTAGCTCACGATATCCCGCCATTCAGGTTGTCAATTGCGAAGAAGGGCTTTAACTCACCTATTTCCTGTGGCACTACGTAGGAGTCTTACCAGATATGGTTGAAAATTAGTTAGACTGAGCCTCGGGCATCGAAGGTGAACATGGGAGTGATTTAGAAGAGACGAATTTTGTCATTACTGATTTAAAAAGCACCCGAATGCGTCAAAGTTGGAAAGGTGAAGAGTGAGAGTTTACTCAGTTCAAATATCTGAGGGAGCAGGACTGACGGATTTCTTGGAGTCAGTGATAATAGTCCAGCGGACTGATGTATACTTAAGCAGGAAGAGGAGGTTCTGCTTGAGAAGACAGATACCAGTAGTCGTTCTACTGGATGTAATACCGTCAATAGGAATGTTGATGCTCTTCAAATGCACTCGCAGTGAACGAAGATTAAGCCAACCTGCATTGGCGCTGAAACTATAATAACTAAATAGGTGAATTATAAATAAATAGAGTTTTGGGATTCTTTGCGATGCGATGAGAATAATTTTTACCCCTGCGTGATTTTATTGTTGAAATAACATGCGGAAAGAATAGCGAAGCAACCTTAAGGATACTGTTTTGACCCAGTTTTTTTGGAAAACGCTGCATTCCCCTTTCAGTCTCGTACCGGCCTCACAAGTCAGCAGATGAATGAACTACTCATTCAAATTTCGACCACACATTGCATGTGATAGGTCATCTGCTGTATTTTTAACCATTTGCTTATAGTGAAAAGTAATGCTTTATAACAGCCAGCAAAAACAAAGCAGCTTTTTAGTAAGCTTGAAAAACACACAAAAATGGACGGTTTTTGCCGGTAAAATTCAGTTGTTCAAATATTCGATGATCATATGGTCAAACAATTTCAACTGATATTATAGTGCTAACCTGTATCGGGCGTGCATTTACTGGCCAAGTCATCGAGTTGCATGGGTTTAAAATTAACTTTTTGAGCAATGCAGTAAAGAATAAACATCATTTCACAAAAATATCCTCCGTATCGTAATGAAAGCGAAGAAAACGGTTTGGTGTGTCAACTTTGCGTAGCAAAATTGCTTTCGTTAGTCAAACCTAGCTGGAAAAATTGCAAAATATGGGTGAACAGTCGAAAACGGTGACAGTTTTTCTCCGAGTTAGCTGTTCACCGAGGGCTTCGGATGGTTTACAATTTTATTCTCCACCCATTGCTCCTAAAGCCTGTCCTAAACAGTTTCCTTTATTGCTGCTTTAGTAGCACTTTAAAAGGAGGTTTTTCTATATTTTCCGCCCTTGACCCCCATATGAACAGCTGCTTTTCGCTATCACACTGCGCGTTTGGTGAACAAATATCACCCCTCAGTCCTGGGTGGCTGAGACAGCAACTTAAAAGGGAAATAAACAGGAAGCACAAGTTGTGGAGAAAAATATCGCTTGAGTCTAATCAAGTCGCCTTTTTAATAAGTACAAAGCACAGAGAAACAAAAATAGAAGCCTTATTCTTACAAACGCGAAGAGAATTTGGAGAACTTTGCTGCAAAAGGCAACGCAGAATCAAAGTTAGTCTACAGTTACCTCCGTAGATGTACAAGGAATAAACATCAAATACCGCTGATTAAGACTGCCGTGGGCGTCGAAATTTCGAAAACAGGGAAAAAGCCGAGTACTTTTCACAGTTCTACCGATCAGTCTTCACAAACGAGGCCAGGTTCCTTCGTCCCTCAGTGGATAACCCGCCGATTGCAAGCATTAGCCACATACTATTCTCAAAATTTCTGATCCAAAAGGAATTAAAAGAACTAAAAGATTCGAAATCCCCAGGACCAGACGAGCTTCCACCCAAGCTTCTGAAAGAACTCGCCAATGAACTTTCCGCACCTTTGTCAGTGCTCTTTCAAAAAGTCCTTTGACTCCGGAACACTTCCTTTCGATTGGAAGCTGGCACATATAACTCCCTTGTACAAAAAGCGGTAGCCGGGCGTCAGTGACAAACTACAGGCCCATAAGCCAACATGCATCCTTGGCAAGATTATGGAAAGGATCATCAAGAGCGAATTGGTGAAATTCCTAGAGACTCATAATTTGTTATCAAGCTGTCAACACGGGTTCAGAAAAGGAAGATCATGCACAACGAATTTGCTGTATTCGATCCAGAGGTGGACCCAAGCACTTGAAGATAGACACGCGGTTCATAACGTCGAAGTGAAGCATCCGTCTGACCGCTATACATTCGCCCCATGGTGTTCTAATAACACTAAAAAATGAAAAGGGCTTTTCAATGCCTGAATCTTGAAATAAAAATCGCTACCGAGGAGTCAGTATCTAAGTGCTAAATAGAGTAACTGCTGTTTTCTCTGCGTTGCACTTCATGCTGCTATTTAACGGAGGGAAAGTAAACCGCATTTGGAAATGAATGAAATGCCATCGAATAATGTGAATAAATGGGGTAGTTGACATTTATATCTGGCCGGAAAGGACCACTTATGACTAGACAATTATATTTCTTAGAGATAAATGTAGATACGGAGACAAATGCCTTAGACTCCGTATGATCGTTGTTCCCATATTTGTATGCAAGTAGTCAATAAACTTGTAGTGAGATGCGTACCACTACGAGTTCCTGCAATTCCGATGACTGACTGAAAACAGAAGTTGAATGGCGTAACGATCCATGGCTATGAGGACAATTAGAATGCACATAATAGAAATCAGTGAATGCAGCTAATATTCGAATTGTAAACAAACTCACAATTTAGCAAGAAAGAAGTAAAATTCGACGAAGGATTCAACTAAATGGATGCGTGTTTAGAGGTATTTACACCACACCCTTAGCTCAAACTTGGCTTAGTTATTGTACTTAAATGACTTGTATTGCCATCGAAATTTAAACCATGCGCCGAAAACTATACATTACTGCGAATATATGGTTGACGGGTCAATATACACCACTTATTTTAGATGCTTTTAACGCCTCCCGTTAAATCGACTTAACAGCTTGTTTTTGTAGTATTCAGCAATCTGAGTAAACAATGAACCAATCCATACAGCAACGTTGGTCTGTTAAGTTTTTGACTTGTAAATGTTGTCATTTTGGCATCTGTGCATCGTTTACTTAGCATGCATAGTTCGTTCCGGCATGAGCTAGGAACCCTGAGTATATCCCTCTGGAATATTTATGGAGACAAAGACAAGCGTGTTAATATATCCGCTATTTCACCATCGGATATGATTCTAGAGGTGTTCATATGCACACAGGTTATCCAAGATTAACAAGGTCAGTGATTTCCTGCTGTTAGGTTAAGTAAGAAATACTAGACAACTGTAAACTTGAGGCCACTTTAAAAATGCCGCCAGAGATAACGCCTGGGTCTGGGCTATGTGACTGTAAAAACGGTGAATGACCATAGATATGCTCTACAAGGTAAAGAGACCTAACTTGTCAATCGATATTTTGGCCAATATCCAGATCAAAAGCTTGACGAGACTATGTTATCGTTAACGAACGCTCGCCGATCGCTAACGGAACTCACTCATTCCGCTCGACTTTGAGGCTCAATCTCAAGCCCCACCAGCCGCCGCAAAGTGGACAGTAGTAGAAAAAGGCAGATGAATATTGCCGGCAAAGACAAAGGGAGACTGGAATGGCCATTGCTGGCTTATTAGCCGTCAGCAGCCAGTCATACCCAACTACGTTTTTGCTTTGCTATTCTTTTGAAAGAACATACACTAGATTAGTTAGCAGTCAGATATTTCATCACGTAGTCGGTCACTTAGAGCATCGCGGAGACAAAGCAATTGCAAATTTCAAGGAAGAAGAAAGGAGTTTTGTAAAATACCCTCGAGGGCTCTCAGTGAAGATTGTACGGTCAGTGCGTCATTGTCCTTTGAGTATGAGGTTGGTGCCCTCATAAAAAACAGTAGATCAGGGGTAAGATGAGGTTGCCCTTTTAAAGGCACAAAAAAACGAGAGTCTATTCTGCTAGTGGAGAAGAAATAAAATAACCTCAGATTACATTAGGCCAGTCTATGAAGAAAGTAACCCCACCACGTCAAATGCACGATTCCTATATAGAAAAGCACGACAACATGCATAACGGCAGAAATTTTTTTTCAAAACAATGTTATCAGTATGTACGTAGAAGTACAAAAAAGGAAATATGGATTGTGCCGTGAGTGAGCTCAGAAGGGAAATCTGCGGTTTGACGGGACGTATTGCGAACATGCAAGAGAAATCAAGGAAACACCTTAAAGCAATCTAAACGAATGCGCAAAAATCAGCACATAGGAACATTTTAGCGGCCTAAAGTATACAGTAAAGACCACCGAAGGTCTCTTAATTATTTTGCAAGGGCTTATCTGACCACGGGTAGGAGAATGGTTAACCTACGGATTGTCGGATCCCGATCCTGCTGACATCGTGGGAGTTTGCTCTCCCGCTCGCCCGCGCGAGTGCTCGCTGATGGCGAGGTGGCTCCACTTCACACTCTCTGTTAATTAGTAACTGGAGCCGCTCATAACCTGGTAGTAGCGTGGCGAGCTCGAGGCCACCCAACCCTGCATTCTTCCCTGATTGGCTGCAGGCAGAAAACGCCTGGGCGTACGCACTTGCTCCGCCTCGAGACCCAGCAATCTCGACGGCTGGCCACTTGCTTACAGAGCTGTGCGCGTGCACTGCATTGCCTTCGTAAAGCTTGTGTGTCTTCCCTGCCTTCTGATTTGGGCATCTTCTGGTAGTCGAAACTCATGTTTGGACAGCAACGTAGCTGGTCCCACGACTGTTTGCTCATCAGGCGAGTGCACAGCAAGAAGGAAGACTGGAAAGGAACCCAATGGACAGGCAAAATGAATGCTCCAGCCTTTGGATCCCTTAACTACTTCGTTGTTTGCGATGTGGACTATGCAAACTCACGTTTGTGAGCTGTCATCATTGAGTCGGCCTGCTATAGAGTGGTGCAATGACGCCGCGTTTTGCCCTGAAGACCGAAAAAGTTAACCCGACAGGACCACTCCAGCCTCCACACTCGTCATCGGTAAAAATGTCTAATCTTCTATAATTCTACGGCGCGAATAGAGTTTCAAGCACATTTGCCGTCAGTCTATACGAATTTCCAAATGTGAACTGACTTTCCAGCTTGTAGTCACTGTTCAAGCATCGATACGCCATTTCATTGACCAGCAACCCTAATGAGTGTGGTTTTGTCTTCGTAATCTCATTCGAAAAAATTGGATTCACCTGTATTATCAAGCAACTTATTTTTTGCCAGTTGACCCAAAATAACCTTGCTTTACTTCGTGCAGGCTCCATTCACAATGAATTGCTGATAACGAGATCCATTGGCGTTTTTTTTCAGCCAGATAGATCTGAAAACGACAGCTATCATTGCGCTGCCCTACGTCAAGATCAAGGTCACTCACATTTCCTGCGAGCGGTTCCCGATTTGCTGATTCGAATACTAGTCTGACTGAAACATGCGCATATAGACAGTCCCACGCCCTGAGCCGTAAAAACAGGGGGCCACGCCTACGGCAGGGCGTCAGAGTTCGTCTGCAATTTGATTGAGTCGTTTGGAGCTCTGTGATTGGCCAAGAACCAGACAGCCACTAGAACGCGCGTGCAAGTCCGAAGCGTAAAGTTGTAACAGTTGCCCGGCATAGGCACACTAGACACTCATTAAAGTCACCACGCATCGATCTTTAGGCGTCCGCTGGCCACGTTGTCCTTATAAGTACTACTGATTAATTATCACTCAAATTCATTCCCTCGGTCCCATCTAGACTCAGTTCTCTGGCAGTCCAAAACCTGCCGTCTACGGGTCTTTGCTCTCGGTTTCGTATCACTCCAAACTTAAAAATAGCAAGGTATTTTAAAAATGCATCAGTCCTCCTTCACCCATCCCGCGTTCGCAACTGACGATACCCACAGTGTGCCCCTCAGCATGGTGAGTGAAAGGGCGGTGATTTGCGTGTGAATTAGTCTACAATGATACCAGACTTTCACTGCATCTACCGCACTCTCTCCTCCCTCATTCATATGGGTCCGGTGTACTGATAGGCTAATTAAGACTGGAGGCGGGATCGGGGACAGTTAAACAGACCGTCTATGCGCACCACACACACGCCTAGTAGACCCATAAGGAGCCAGGATTTCACACAGCAAGGAGGGTGGTCTTGAGCTCAGCTGAATGGGAGTGCCATAGAGGCCACATTGAGGGGCCAGTGCATCCAAACTCTCCCCCGCTCCACAGGCTTTTAAAGCTGAAGATGATATTTTAACAGACATTTCGTCCATCCATCAACACGAGAGTCCAGGGCGCCGGATACACGCGTTTTCTCACAGGCAGGGGCTGCTGTTGCCCCAACCCCAGGGCGTCCACAGCGACAACAACGCCCCGCCGCCACTGATCATACTCCAGAGGGCCAGCAGCCATCCGTCAACCCTGTCACTAACCCCGCGACAAAGATTACGACCACCACCACCACACTTCATGGTTGTTCGGCGGAATCTCGTGTAAAAATAACGAGAGCCGTGCCCGAAAATCCTCGGAGCCAGGCTCAGGTTTTTTTATTTCAGGCAGTAACACCACAACATTCCTCATGAAACCGAGGGCCATTACAGGAAGATCTCTCCAAGAACGCCTAAATGGGACACCTTATGCGGCCGATATCAATGCTTCCGGGGGTACCGGCAACTCCGCCTAAGTGATAACACGAATTATTGTCGGCTAAGGTTTCTCTTACGCTCCATTTCACACACTACGTCCACAGTGGCAACGCCAGCACACTTCTAAACATTATCATCCATATTCAATCCCGCAGGTAGCTCACATCGGAGCGCACTGCTTCTACGTAGACGTTGTTCGCTCCACATCACAGCGGGGGTCCATGGTCCAGATGAACTCCCGTTTAGCCAAGTTTTCCGTGCCTGGATTTTCAGGGGACTGCAGATGAACCATAGAGTGAGGCTCCAGTTTTCTCTGTCAGTAATACCTACATGTAGATCACAGTAATAATTACCCACGCCACCAGAACTTCGAAGAGTGCAGAATGCGAATTAACAGCCGGACAGGATAACCAAGCGAAGGAATAACCCACTGACGTGCGTGCACGAACACCAGCGAGCATGGAAAATCCAGTCAGAACGCAAAACGCCATGCTTTGACATCAGCGCAGTGCGGCGTAACCCGAAAGTGGCAATGCGTGACGAGAAAGTAAACCAGGAACAGGACAGCGTAAAAAACTGTTCTTCTGCCCATTAGAACGCAAGCAATAGGGGAATAGAGGGAGGAGGGTGGGGCTGAACAGCCTTGCAATATGACAATTCATTCCAATTTTGTCCAGAAAAACAGTTCTGTACAGAAAATAGGGCGGGAGATGCATCCGGCTCAAGTGTCAACGAGAGAAGAGGAACATTTTTAAAGTGGTAAAACGTGACACGAGCGCCGGTTACAGAATACAAAAAGTGTACACGTAACAGCAGTGCCTGCCAATCAGCGCTTCTGCTGCTTGTGCCAGTGGGCCGCAAATCCGGCAAACTGGCCACTGCTGAGCATCTGGTGCAGGCGTTCCGCTTCGTCCATGGTTTTGGCCCGCTTGATTGCATCCTGGATGGCCAGCAGGGTCCTGGTTGCTGCCTCCACCTGAGAGAAAAAATTGAGGGCATGCAAAGAGCGGATTGTTAGGCACCGAATGCAACACACTATACGACAGATTAAAACTGCTGGTATGAGAAGCCAGCAAAATTCATAGAAGGGACCGAAACTTTTTACTGGTGCATGTCAGCTGGACGTCCAATGAATTGACTACAGCGAATCCACCAGCATCTATGGTGGGCGGATTATAAATTCAATGCGCAAGTTTAAACTTAGATGCACATATGATGGGAGGAAACAATACGAATCAGTGAGATGCAAAACGACATGGTAAATACGTTCCGTTTGTTGTGACATATTTCATTACGTATGGAGTCGTCAGTGAGTCGTCATAAGTCATGAAACTGCTTTCATTGAAGATATATAGTAAGGTCTGAAACACCGCGAAACTACTAAATTCACAAGACACGTTTCGCCAAAAACACAGACTTCAAGAAGCAATTCGCTATGAGACAACTTTAAAACATCGCAGTGTTTATAGTTCTGCTAAAAGTAACTGACCGCATAAAAGCGCTTAAACCGAGCGATACAGGAAGAACCACTTAGGCAATTATTTTCCCTCTTATTTCTTGTACTTCAAAAAACAGGATATTATCACGAACAGGGAAAATGACATTGTACATGCCCGTTTACAGAAGCCTTTAAAAAGGACAAAAACGACTTTCGTAACTGTATTCTCTCGTTGGGAGAAATTGACATGGGAAGCAGGCAATGTCCTCTATTTGACATTTGTATTTCGAACACAAAAAGTAGATACGAGACGACGAAAAATGCCGGTCCCAGACGTAAAGATAGAAACTGACAGGCCGGAGTTTAGGAAATGCATGCCTTCGCAGTTACGGTTTAGCGGGAGGTCAGAGAGGCGTAGTTCGAACGTCCAAAAAAGTTCTCAGATAGGGAGCAGTCGCAGTCTTGCGAGATAGCACTTCCTTGGTTATGAATTGATGCCAGATTGGTTCGGTTATTTGGGTTTGTGTAAGCTTTGCAGGCTTTAATTAACCTTCGGACAGTGTTGACTTCAGTTTACAGAATAATTTGTGCGTTTTTAAAGGAAGTTGGTGATCCCGGTCGATGCTAAGCATAAAAGCCCGTGAGGCATATTCTTTCGCCTCTGCCACCTCATGAACCTTCGCTGTCGAAAGCTTAGTCATCCAGGACTGTCCTTGTTCTCCGAAAAATATTCATCCCGACGTAGGTCATTCGTTCGTCCGTCCGTTTCGGCGAGCGAAGTAATAGCTGCTCAAATAGAGAGCAATTTCTCTTGCTGATGACCTCTCCTTGTATGAAATGCTGCCAAATAGCTTCAACTAATTGTATTAACTTCCAATGGCTCAATTACTTTTACGTTGTCTAAAGAAAGCAACAGTTCTCAAGGCCGGAAATAGCAAAGTACTAGCGCATCTTTTTGTCTCTGTTAGTTTTTGTACGTGCATTCGTTTTTAAATTCTGTCTTTCACACCCCAACGTGGAGTCAAGAAATTGAAGCAAACAGGGCAGCAGGAAACTTCTGAAATATATCCATGCGACAGATATCCTCGGGTTGCGTAAGCGGCTCTCTGGGGTATTCTCGTACCCTTGGAAGAGTTGTGCCAAAGAAACTCGCGCAGATACGTGCGCTTCCTCAGTTTCTCGTCCTCAAAGCCCAGAAAGCACAGAAAATATATAAATAGACTATTATCCTTTGTAATTTCGTAAGATTCTGCCCTCATTAGGGTTCTAACAAAAACATCTGAGGTAAATTATTCAATTGGGAATTGAGAACCTATTTTGACGACATGACCATCCTCCCTCCCCCATTAAGAGATTGGGCAACTAAGCTATAAAGTCAGTAAGATTAAAGTAGTCACGTAGCAAAGGGTCATGTGCATGACTGAAATTTTTCAGTAATACAACTGGTAGAGTGGTCTAGAATAAGAACTTGGGGATAGAGAAAAAAGGTAAGTCTTACTCAGCATAACACGCTTCACTCCTGCATGCAAAGTAGCCTGATGGAAATTCCTCTGCTGATTGGCGTTCGCCTGTGCCTTTTGATTGGCTCCTACTGAACCGTCGTCAGCAGCCTTTCCGTCGCTGCCAGCAGCCGCGCCACCCTCCGTTCCGCCATTGACGGATTTCTCTAACTGGCCTACCGGCGCCCCGGGGACAAAGGTTTTCACGTTAGAGGTGCCCCTTGCTGCTGCAGTAGCGCTATTGGAGCCGGCATTAACTGCAGAGAAGGCCGGCAGGGGAGCAAGGTGTTTCATAAATGACGCAGCCTGTTTCCTCTCCGCCAGGGTTACCCGTCGGAAGTCAAGGAACCGTATCTGTTTACCGAATAAATAAACCCTACTGAAGTGATAAAGACAAACCTGAGAAGATGATAAAACAACGTGAGAACGAAGTGGTGCATCCAGGGAGGGGGGGGAGGTGGAGGCTTGCGACCACTAGGGCAAAACAGAAATATTCCGCAGAAGGCAGCCGACCTTAGACAACCTGGACTGCTGGTACGGTTTATGAATATGAGCACCCTTCCAGCAGATCACTGCTCATATCGGTTTTGGCCCATGAACATTGAACGGCGCATCTTAAAGTAAATTCAGCTATGCTGACAAAGCTAAGCTGAAAAAAATCCAATAGTGTGCGAGAAGAGATAACAGGCAAATTCAAAGGGAATCCTGGTAGGCGAAATGTTGAGGTACAGAAATGCAAGTGAGACAAGAAATTGACCAGTGAACGACAAAAAAATATGATGATAAGCCCGGTGCGGAAGCACTTTTACGGGGACTTTCAGCAATTGAATCAGAGTTATCTGTTACTCCAAAGTAGTCTTGCGCGTTTTACCCTTCCCAGTTCTGTCATTTATTCCAAGACAGGCTAAATTAGTTGTGCTCAACGTAGAGAATACCATTCAAGCAGGCTCAGCCTGTGACTTAGGAGAACGAACTGCTGCGTTTGATGGATCAACTGTGAAGTTTGCCAAAAAGTGACGACGATCGCTGGTCAAAGCGAGCAGGAAATAACCAAGTATTTGATCAAGACTTCACTGAGTGTAGGCAGGGACTATCAGTTCAACAATGCTGCTGAAAGGCAGATGTGTTCTTAAGGAACACATTTTCATCAATTGTCTCAATAAAACAAACTGTCAGAACCTGTCAGCGAAGAAGTCTGACCGTTGTAATATCTTGGGAACACACTGCACTTCTATGAGGGTGAGGTGTTGGCAGTGGGCTTTGACAGAAGACTAGATGTTGCCTAATATAAAATACTCTTTGCCAAATCCGGTCTGGGGTAATTAATTGAACAGTCCAGAACTGCCAATATACAATTCTGCTTAGACAAGGCTATTTACTACAGGGAGAAAGTATCCAAATTCCAGGATTAATGAGCCAAGTCACCTGATCGAGCGCCATCCCAGGGGTAACAATGGTTTGGCTGGACACTCGCAGCTCTAGTTCAATCTCAGCATAGGATAAAAAGTTTGAGAATCAGATTCTGTAAGCAGGTCTCTTAGAAATACTTTGGTATGGTAGGAGTGTTTACAAAGGTCGATTTTAAGAGTACTGATGAGTTCCGGAAAAGTTGGATCGTTAAGGTCTACGATACTGAAAATGGTGGCTAACCACCGATTTGAAAGCAAAGTAACCTGTAAGGAGATAAGAGACCAAAAGCAGCATTGTGAAATAGCGAATTTTGCCCTACTTCGAACAAAGTCAAACCTGACACCGTCTTAGTGGGAGGGCTGATCTGAATTCCAAACCATGCCTGCCTCACAAGACCTCGAATTTCCGTGACTGGTAACCACTTGCTACAGCGCACACTAATAGTGGTCGAATTTGGTTTCAGTAATGAAAAGGCTAGGTAAGTGTTGGAGATAACAAGTACATGTTTGAAGGCTTACAATCAAACAATAAGCTAAAGAATTCATGGAGACTGAGGTTAAGTAAAGTGGCTCACAATTATGGCTACAAGAAGCGGTGTGACTTCCGTTAGCAGATAATCGAGTTGTGCCTGACAAAATTTATCGGTTTTTGAATCGTAGATTACAGGTTAACGAAAAACTAAGAAAGAAAAAAGTTTGGTATATAACAGAAGTGAGGAACCCCCGGTAAACTCGAAATAAAAGGCGTACCTGTGGAATACGACCAATAACGTAGATACGATAGTTGAGTTTCATTGTTACCGGACACCGAATCAGGGAAAGGAAGTTAAGTTTTGTCAGCGAGGCAAGAGGATCCAGATCCTTCAGTTCAGCGATATTATTGTCTGTTAGAATCAAAGTCTCCAGATTGGGTATCGAAGAGACAAGATCATCTCCTATGCGAACAATCTGCGAAATACAGTTACTTTAAAGTACGTTGAAAATTTTGAATTAATTCCAAAGTAAATGTTAATGGCACAATTATTTTTTTAGGAATAAGAACGTCCGAAACAGACTACAAATACCAATCCAACCATAGTTGACTTCAGAAACAAAAGTCGGAAATTATCACAAGGTTTGATTTTGCTGTCTTATATATTCACATAGAAGAATGCGGAAATATGAACTGAAAATTACATAAGACCCCCAATAACGCTAATGTTAGTTGTCCACATACAAGAAAAATCGACGAGTGCCTAATAGTGGAGGGTGAGAACGTCACGAGCTATAAGGCGTTTAAATCAGGACACATATGATTTGTAGTACTTTATGAGAAACACAATCAACAATGAGGATAAGAAATTTGTGAATAAAACGAGGAACGATCTCTCATCGTCCTCATTGCCAATTTCCTGATTTACACCTCAAAACGGAGCCAGAGCCACAGCACGTCGCAAGTTATAAATCGCGTCGATGAAGAGACCATGCACGTTGACAGTTGTGCATGGTTCTAATATTTTAAAATACAATCGAGGAAATGATAATACTGTCTGGGAAAGAACTTCAGCCCCATTACTAATAGAATGGGGGTAGATTCTACGGAATAACACGATCTTTAGAGCGATAGTATATTTGGTAACAATGACAAGATGCATGAATTGAAGTCAGTTGGTCCCTAAAGAAGAAATAATTATAAACGACAGCCATCAAGTTGTGAATAAAAGAGTGATACATTCTACTGCGAGCAAACAATGTGAGAAGCAAGGCAGTTATCCTTAAAAAATGATCACGCGTGTTAGTGCGTTGGCTAAGTTGTGGAACTGTGCCATGACAGGGTAACTGATCAATCGATGGGTAGTTATATATTCATTTTGCTTGCTGAACGAGAATACGGAGTAAATATCTAAAGTTAAGCATAATTATTGGTTGTGCGAGCGGCCAAACTAGCAGCGTCAGGAGGGCAAAAGCACAGCCTAAACCTAGTGTGCTGTAATCAGAAGTGGGTAAGTGCCAGTGATTACCACTTTCTTAATTGTTTTTATGCCTAAAAGACAGTCTAGAGGCCAAAAATAGTAAAATAGGCCAGAAGAAATTTTTTAAGGTGCCGGAAACGAAATATTTAATGACACACTGAAATAAGACTTCGATTTAGCTTCAAAAGGAAATTCGATTGTCTTAACTATACAATATGATATTAGGGTAGACATCATTGTTGTCTGCGATATAAATATGTTACGAGTGGTTAAAAAGCTGGACAAGTGGAAAATCCTTAAACGGTTACCCAACTTCCGCTTCAATGTCATAATACATGAATGGGACAGCAACATTCCAAAGGGTGAAAGTCGTGCGGAAAGTGTACGGCAGATTAGATAGAGGATTGCCGTACAACGTAAAAACGAGTCACCAAAGGTAAGTTTCAGGCGGTAGCGCACGCTATATTTTAAGGGGACTGCATAAAGTGGAAGACAGCATGAAACCGTCGACGACGGTATAAACCCGAACGACACCCACCATCCACACAAATGGAAAAATTGGCGGATCGATATGGGTAGCGAAAAACACATAAGGAAGGAAAGGACTGACATGAGAAGAAGAGGCAAACATCGGCAAATTCGCAACAAGATAGCCGACAGTTAGCGAAACGTTTAGTACGTATGTGCAAAAAGGTGCCGAACAGGTATGTACAACATAAATCGAAAAACAAACAATCGATAGTAACATTAATTACCTTATTTTCCGTTAAAATAAGGGCCTTCAACCTCAAAAGCAATGGAAAACCATCCAACTTGCGTATTTCGTTGTCAGTAAAGTCCAAAGTATCAAACTGGTCAAGAGTGCTGCCCAAATTCTCAATTGCAGGAACTTTATAACCACGCAGATCCAATTCACGATCCTTTAAAGGGTTTGTGTGCTGCATCGCACCCTCAACCAGATCTGTCGTTAGCTTCACCATGATTTTTAGAGTCTGAATGCCCCGCGGGAAAAATAGTGTATTAAAAGGAGTATTGCAGACTTTCAATTATGTGCAATTGTCAGATTCGAGGTAATGAAGAATGGTGAAGTTTTCTTAAGATAACTGTATTAAAACTGAAAGGCAAGCTGAGTTTAGTGTTTATCTTTGAAGCTCACCTTAATAGGAATTTATAATTTAGTTATATGGCGAAAAAAGGCAAACGAGTATAGTGAAATAACCACGTAGAAGAAGGAATACAGAGGATGAAAAGGAACATGAAGAAGACGATGGATCATAATATTAGAGGCTTTTGTATATTTATAACACAAGTTTCAGAAAGAATAATATGGTAACCCACCAAACAACCAGATATGCAAACAACATATGGATGAAAAATAACGAAGCACCTAAGACCTCAGTTTCCATCTGTGTACGATCTTATACATTTGACCGCATGTTTTTAGGATGGCGTATGACAAGTGGTTTGTCATACGCTATCGAAGTCCGACTGGGTAACGTCACAACTGTCCTATTTGACTAAACCTTTTACGCAACTCTACAGAAAATCAACTGGTCAAATGTTTTGCGCGTTTTGAAATGCCATATGCCTATGATAGTGATAACTGGGCTGAGAAGCACTAGCATTTGGATTGAATATGACTTGCTGATGACCGCTAATAAGCAAGAAATGACCATTCCGGTCTCCCTTGTCTTTGTTGGGTCCACCTTATCCTCATATGCTCCATGTCACTATTAAACCACCCGCGAGGGCTCTGAAGTGAGCTCCAGGGCACAACGGAACATACATGTTCCTTAAACAGATTGGTGAGCCGCAAATTATCCCCAGACTCCCAATCGCAATCAACAAAACAACGAACCCGTGGCTCAATGGAAGTGCGCTCGACTCAATTACCAAATGTCACGTGTTCGAATCCCTGGTGGTCCACACTTGAGATTGGGTATGACTGGCTGATGATGGCAAGTAACAAGAATTGGCCATTCCGGTCTCCCTTGTCCTCAGTGGGTCCCCCCAGTGTTCCTCGATATGGCCGCAGTGTAATATATCTATTTAACGAAGAACGAATAAGATTACAAGGCTATCCATATTTTCTTATGATCCTCTGTGGTCTGCATGCCAGTATCACCTGGATGGTTGAATGAAAATGTATCAATTGAGCTTTTTCAAAGACACAGCTTTCGATCACAGAGTTAAGCCTTTTATATTCATCATACCAGAAAAACAGTAACAAGTAACACACATTTTACTGAATGTAGAATTACTTCAACCGAAGAATCTCAAGTTACCTGGTCCAGACCGAATACATACATTCCCATTTCCAGTTTAAACCACTTAATTGTTCAAATGATAGTCTGGCTATTTCAATGGTATCCGAGTAAGATAGATTATCTGAGAATCCTGAGTCACTCAACCCTCTTTCGTGGGAATCTCAGTGCTTGATTTTGGGGGAACGGGTCGTGTACGTGGTACGCGTATACATGGTCATTAAATACGTCAATAGCTGTACCATGGTCCACCAATGTCTACTTTTGTGGAGTGGCTGACTGGTGAACTGAGAGTCACGCTGCAGTAGCTACGATGTCCCGGAAAATACTTGTAAAAGAGACAAGCTTGCAGCCCCCCTTCCATCCTCGAGTACTAGAATCATGAAAGAAGATATATCTGTCACTTGTGAGACTTCGCAGCCATCTGCAGATATTATACATTGTAAAATACTTTTGGTTCACCTTAAACTTCTTGGTCCGTGGGTCGCTCAAGCGTACACCTCTTTCTGTGATAATAGGTCTTCGTCTAACGAAATAATAGATCTCCTGTTACATGGAACTACGACTAAAACTCTCCGAGTCAGTTATTTAACAGGCCCTTCAAGTCACTGAAGTAATTAGCTCCGCTACAGAAGAACGAATAAAACGCGAGCATAATTTTATGCTGTGTAATATTCCAAATCATATATATGCTATCGATGGAGCGCATTTCTTTTTGCAAAGTTGTGGCTTGGGATTTAGTGTTGCGCACGCTAAGCGACTGCACTCGCTCAGTCGTAATACTCCTATATTAGTTACTTTCTTTTCCTTCATAAAGTTTGATTCGCACACTCAAGGAAGGAGAGCAGAATAGAATTCTGTCGAAAATGGCATTGCAAAGTTTCCCCTGATCTCATCCCAATGCAGAGGGAACTGAAAAATTTTAAACTGTCAAAAAACAACACAGAAATGACTAATTCTGTTGTCATTTGTAGAATTCACATCAAATGGCATCTGTGGCCTCGCCATCTATAGTAAACTCCGTACGGAAACCGACTATAATTGTTCTTGGGGATCTCAAGACAACAGGGTTTCCCTTATTTTCACAGCTGAAGCATGTTTATCAGTAACTTCTAATAAACCAACGCGGATATTTAGCTCAAAGACAAGTCTAACTTAAGTCTCAGCCAATTGAAAATTGAAGAAATCTAGCTCCTCTACGAAAAATATGCCTATACAATCGCTTGCTGCGCCTCAAAACACCCTAACTCAACTATCTCGAGTTTCCAACTAACCTTAGACCTTATATTGAGACTGCTAAACCAAACATGCCAACATTATCGTCTATAAATGGCACTCCTGTTAAATTCGCAACAGTGCGCCCCTCACCCCGCAGCATATTCACTCTTGATCCTTATCCTAGTGGTCACGACAGTGCCTCTCCGGCGCTAACCAAATATAAATTCTAAAAAATAAGATAGATTATACTGGACTAGTAGACTTAGCAAACCCTCTGTGTAACCTTAATGGGAATAGGTTGCAGAATCCAGTCCGTGGGTTTCCCGGACAAGCTCCACTAGCTAGTGGCGGTGCTCAGTTTCCCTGTCCGTTATTTTTACCTCCATATCTAAATCCGCTTTACCCACATCGGGCACTTCCTATGCCACAAATGTTTTTCCGGAACCGAGCGGGAGCACCCGTTCCCTATGTTCAGCGGCCCGTCAACCACTGGACGACTAAGCTGCCCTCCCTCAAACGTAACCAATTTGCCCACTTAAACTGTTCGTTCTAAATGCAAGCTCTATGCTCATTAAGACGCCTCATGTGTCAGACTTTGGTCTTCGTCCACTCTTCAGTTTTATTATAGTGACAGAAAACTGGGTAACACCTTTCATAGCCGACTCGAGACTCTCTCTTCTACGTTATATTTACATTCGAAATGATCATCGTGACAGTCGTGGTGGAGGGATCTGTATCTATGTTATATAAGCACTGGCATTGCTGCCCTTAGACCATCCACAATAAACTGTGGTTGAAAAGAGCTGTTGGCTTCGAATTATCGTAACGAATAAGTACTCTTTACTCTTTGGTTGTTTCTATCGCCCACCCAATGCCAGTGAGGATTACGATCTTTCTCTCACAAAGGCATTGTATGCCATAGCTGACTTTAATTTGAAGTATTTCTGGATTGCATGTAATCTTTCTGATGTACGATGGTTTCCACCTTCCGGTCATACAAATTTTGAGGAATTACTCAAGGCCGTATATATCAGCATGGAGAATCAGGTTGCCAACTTCCTTACCCGAGGCTCAAGCATACTTGATCTAATCTTCTACAGAGGTTGCCCACTTTTAATAGTGTCATCTTCAGGTCAAATTTGGAATTCAGGCCTCGAAATAGATATTTCTACACTAAAATTCCTAACTGATAAAACTTTTTCCTAAAAATATAGCTTTTTCTTTGAGTTTCTGATTAGCCCTTCCGACAAAATTATTAAAACATCTCAATTGCACGAACGGTCTGATTTCTTTCTATGTTGAGGTGTGAATACTGTCCCAATATGCTGTATGAAGTTTAAGATCCACTCATTCCTCGTTTCTGTTCGCCGAAATAGAATACGTAATGTCACGGATGAGTTTCACTCCCTGTATCTATTCACCGTTGGTTACGTAAACTCCTTCGTTGATTCAATCTGCGAAACGACATTTCTGTTCTACCCTTGATTCGACGTATCTTTGAGCAGGTTACGAGGTCATCCGAAGAAAAGTGGCTAGCCGATGAAATCAATTTTTTAAAAACTGATCGTTAAATATCGCAAAATGTTTTTCGCGCACAATGAGAACCCATAATAATAAGGGCACTGCATCCTTTGAGTGGCCCTTGGAAATCCCATAGTTGAGAACGAGTTGATGGTTGATGTTTTCAACGTTTTCTTCTCCAGAACATCTTTTGAAAATTCGACCGCTCATCGGCCGACTGTCCCGGGGTTAGACCGGTGCCATCCTCGAAATCATGACATTTAACCTCTGCGATGTAACTTTAGCCATCAGAAGTTTTCGTCAATCTCATAGACCTGGACCAGCTGGCGTCCCGGTCAGTATTATAAAGGCGGATGCTAATGGTAATTTCCCATCCCTTTGTGTAAGTAATTTGATTAAGCTTTAGAAAGCGAAACCTTGCCTAGTGTGTGGAAGGAATCACACATTCTGCCTATTCCCAAACACGACCAAACTTCGTCATTTGATAAATTTCGGCCAATCAACGATATTTCCAGAGCTTCGAAGACCTTGGAGACCTTGATCAACAAAAAGTTGATGTATCACTTAAACAAAAATAACCTGATGCATGTGTCCGAACAGGAGTCCCTCAAAACAAGGTCTTGTGACACCTGTCAATTAACTTCCTTCGATCAAGTTCTACAATCTGGAGACAATGCTTTTGCAAATCATATAGTCTATCTCAATTTCACTTAGGTTTGTGATCGTGTTGACATTGCTATCATTATCTTGAAAATTTCCTCTTTTGGTATATGTGGTTAAATTCTGAAGTTAATAGCTTCTTACATGAGCTCTCGAACGAAACAGGATAAGATCTCCAATGTTATCTCCAATGCCACGCGTGTGAGGAGTGGAGTTATTCAGGGTAGTGTACTTGGCTCGCTCTCTTTTGGACTTTTTGTCAACGGTGTACCAGGTTTATTTTAGAATGGGAGGCCTTTTATGTATGCTGATAATTTAAAAATTGCCTATGGACACAAGCCGACAGATGGCAACATCATGCAGGAACTCTCAAAAAGCGATCTTGATGACTTTGCCCAGTAGTTCTGCACATGACCCTTTCCCATTCTTGGCTCAAATGTACCGCTATAGTTGTTGGCGATGACTATCAGCTTCAACTAAGCATAGACGGTCAGGACCTAAATATGCCTGCAGTCGTTACGGATCTGGGCATATCATATTGAAATGGTCTTAATCTTTCAGAGCATTGCACCCTGATTGTCACTTAAGCACGCAGAACTACCGAGTTTATCCTCCGAAACTATTGATATTAGATTCCGCCTGTATAAAATGTACGTGAGGCCTGGTCTGGAATATTGTTAGTTTCTATGTAGCTTTCTCAACGCCAGTGAACGGAAGACAAAAGAATCAGTCCAGCATTTCTTTACTAAAATAGTTTTATCGTCGGAGCACCGTAAGTTAACGCATCGAGAATGCTGTGGGATTATTAACATTGATCTCAAATGGTCTCGCCGAGTACAAAAGGGAAACTTTTTACTTTTAAGCTTTTCAACACTCGAACATTTAATGCCTTTACCACTGTGACGCAAATTGACCACTCTTGGCGCAGCAGTCATCGCAATGCTTTTTGTTTCTTCGATTAGAACCCAGTTAATTATCAGTTGTTTTGGTAAACGCCAAAGCAATATGGAAGTAACTACCCTAGAATATAAAAATCGTGCACACTTATTATTTCTTTAAGAGAGCTATCAATTCTTTTCTGCATTCAGAAGAGCTCCCAGGAATTCTGGGTGCCGACACATTCAAACTGTCTTCCGGCTCGACGGAGTGCGCGGCATCTGAGCCCGAACCTAGGTCTTACCTTGAGGGACGATGGCACTGTCTCTCCAGCACGCAACTGCTGAATTCTTTAGCAGGCAGCGAGTAACCATCCTCTGATGCACCATAACATGGTGCATAATTCCAGTTCATTAAAAAGACCCAGAGACTGTAAACACACTGCAATTGTGCTAACACTTCCCCATTCTTAAAGTTTCATTCCACGGGCTCCATTGTTTTCTACAGAAAAAGATTTAATAAAGGAAAAACACTAATAACTCTATTCCTCTAGGAGTTTTTCATTGCTAGCCTGTTCCCCACTGCATATTTCTTCTGATATTGCCGTTTAACCTGCATTAAATACAAGAATATATTGATTTGTTTAGCACGCGCTTTCCATTCCGTCTGCTTGGAACGAATAACGCTGTCCTCGGATGAATTCCGAATTTGGAGATGGAAGATCAAGCACTTTAGTAGCGTCTTAGGTCACATGAAACTATAAATTTGAACTCATGAATTTTTTGAGATGACACTGAGAGATGAAGTAAATATCCAGGCAGTGGCTACCAGGTTCAGGCTTGGAATTCAACATCTGCTTATTGATTAACCTGACAGTATAACTGTATTAGAGCAAATAAATCCTCTCTGGTCTTCATAAGTTGAAGTTGCTACTCCGCCTCTTCGAATTATTATAAAGATCCTCCAGACATTAAGGCTGAACATATGAAAGATTCAGATATGAGGAAAATATTTGGGAAAAAATAAATGCTTATCAAAGAGTGACTTAAATGAAAACTTAAATTGAGCAAATTAAATGAGATATATTACCGAGGATCAAACCTAATCGAATTCCATGAGACAATTAATCTAATGGCTGAACTGCCGTATTTTTAATTGGAGAGAAAGAAGCGTTGTTTGAGAAGAGAGAGAGTAAATATTTGAACGACTGGGGCAAGAGCGTCAAACAGTCGGGAATTCGATAGGGTTTACTAATATGGACCGCGGAAGTACATTGGAACAGGAACTACACGTAAAACAAGTTTTTTAAGCAAATTACATTGAAGTTTGGGTTAGGGAAATGAATATCGTTATGTTGAAGGTTGATTTTAAGGTGATGGCTAGTGTTAAGATGTGGGTCAGGGTTAGTTAAAATGTGGGTTGGGGTTAGTTTTAAGCTGATAAAGCTGAAGTATTTACCCTTCGTTAAAGTTAACAGAAGGTCACCTGTGATATGGGCGCATTTCGATTCTAATATCCGATCAGTAGGGGCAGTAAAAGCAATACCGACAAAAATTACTATCATCTTTGTCAGAATTGGTTTTTCAAACTAGTGAAGATGAAGTAAGCTAGACCACCGAAGAACCTAAGTATGATTAGCTAGTTTTTAGTTCGAATAAAGTGTCCATTCACATCCAATATTTTACAGTTATACTTACACCCAAAGCAAAGGGGCCGCCTGAACCTTCCGATAACATGGAGAGATGAAAAAAAGCTCACCATCTGACTATCGCCTACAAGCATGGAAACATTGAACCGAAAGAGAACCACGACGCTGGTCGCCAGCGGGGTCGCTTACTCGTGCAGCCTCATAGCCAGCCTCTCCTCAAAGTCAGTTCTTTATTGGAACCGCCCTGGCATGACAAGGGCTGGAGGATAGTCGACGCCACATCCTTCACTGATTGGATGGAGGCGGACAAACCCCAGGCGTATGCGCTACGCACCAGGGCTAAGAATCTAAGCGGCAAACAGTTGACTGGTAATAAGGCCTACTGCAACTGCTTGCCGATCCGAGCGTATACTCATTGCACATTAAAATTTTAAAGTTGCGAAAATTCCCATTAAAAGATTAAAAAGACGACTTGGTGAGCATACGCATTGCTTTTCGATAACTTTTCTTCAGGCCAGTACAGTTTAAAGGGAAACGTTGGAGCATAGTGGAAATTTAAAACATGAAATCGATAATATTCATCCGTTTGTGTGGGTTGTCTGAGAGGTGTGCATAGGGGAAGGATGATAATAAACAGTATGATAAGCGGCAGTGAGTGTTTTGTAGAGCCGTTCTAGGGGAAGGGGGAGGATAGAGATGGCGCGGGATAATGCATGCAGTTAAGCGGTCGTTGGTCAAGCTAAGCGCGGAGCTTGTACGAGGTTCTTTTGTGCGCACATGACCGGCTTCTTCAACCTAATGGCAGTCGCTTCTGCTGCTGCTAGTAGACGTTGACCCAGTGGCTTGGGATAGTTTGGTGGGACCTTATAAATTACACGGAAGGCTTCGCTGGGGTCCACACTATGTCCGATGTCAATAAGATATGCAAGGATTGTGCTTTTTACGCTCTTGACTTCCCCTTTGTTTAGCCATACTGGGAGGTGTTCTCTTATTCTTTTGAGATATGTTCAGTTCAGTTTTATTAAGGGAAATATAGGCGAAGCCTTTGAGCTCCCTATTGATGTCAATGACACTGTAAATTAAAAAAAGCTGACATATAATGGACGTTGGACAAAGGGTTATCTCCCCGACACACTGCAGGGCATCGGACAAAACAATTATAAAATAATGTTACTCAAAAATAGGGAGTAGTATGTTATACGACGGGAAAATTGTGGATGGGAATATGTTTCAAGATGTGTTAGGTTCGGATGTCGTGGTGGTACTTATGGCTGTACTGGTCGACTCGTGCCGTACTGTACTATACTGTGCCGACTTGTGCGACTAATATAACATGCCCCGCAGGAGCAAGTAAACGAATAAATGCACACGGAGGTGGTCTGAGCCGGAAACATATCCTTACCTTCGCCTCGTAAAAGAGAGTTGGTTGAGAACAGTATCTGAAGTTTCGCTGCTGGGAACGTTTGTGTAACGGCTTGGTTTAGGCGTCTTTCAGGAGTTCAATAGCCGCATCCCCTTGAAAGGGCATTTTGAGGAATAGAGTTTTCTTTTCTACATTAACCTTGACAGGTTTCACCGGTCTTGCGAGAAGATGCTTTGTAATAAACCGATCAGGGTATCGATTCTCTCAAAGAAGGTTCTGGATCTTCCCAAGCTCCTCCTCGATACTATCTGCCAAGCAAATTTTTCTAGCCCTTTGCGTTTGGCAACGGACAAGTCTGTGTTTCTGTTGGAGAGTAACGAAACTGACAAAGTTCGTATATTGCCCAGACCAGGTTTTCTTTCGATAAATGCTCTTTCGGATGCTGCCGTCAGGTCTTCTGCTTAGAAGGACATCTAAGAAATGAGTGAACCTGCTCTTTCCATCTCCACCGTGAATTTGATCGACGGATGTGCTTGGTTTACAGTGTTTAAGAGTTCGTCTACATTTGTTTCTTCCGTGACAATTGCAAAGATGTCGTCGTCGTCATCCAAAAAGGAGTTCTTGCTGAATTTTGATTTGGGGTTTTTTGCAATTTTGAGCATTGCAACTTGTCGAACGCAACGAACTCGAAAAAAAAAGTTCGACTTTGCTGAGCTCAATCATCCAGAACTTCAGGCTTATCTCACCCTGCTCTTTTTCCTGTATGAATTATCGTGCCTGCAGATAGGAAAATTTGGACGCTGAGGCCTTTTCATAACACGAGGTGGGTGTCATCAACCGGATTAGTTATTGCTGTTTTTTATAAAAATTAAAAAATAATAATAAGCAATCTAAGACCACCAACTCCAGTCCACGGTTTCGACCTGAGCCAGAAGAACAATCCCTCTCTTAATGCCAGCAAAACATCTATTTTCTATTATCCCATATCTTACCTCCTGTCTCATCGGCAGTATTTCTTCACTCAAATCGAAAAATACCGACACGGCATATTAATTGGCCACTGACGTTGAAATTTGCAATGAACCACTAGCTCACTCAAACCGCCCCTATTAAAATAGCTTCTCCCTGTTAGCTGCAGCCGTCGAGGTTGCTGATATCGCATTACCATTGGTAGGTTTTACATTCACGCAGTTGGGCTATTTTTCCTCACTCGAAATTCTAGCTGGATAGAACGCATCTGTATGGACCCTAATCCGGGCGCCTGTTGCAACGCCGAGCCTATAACGCATACTTGTAAGCACGTATCATCTTGGCAGGCAGGTTCTCGGAAAATAAAAACAATCTAACCGGCCAGCCAACTTCAAGTTCAATCCAGAAATGCCCTTGCTCAAGGCGCTATGACGAATGTCACACTGTCACTCGGTGGCTACTACTGCCTGAATTTTGTGCACAATAAATTACTCCCACGGGTATCTTCTGTCATTTCCTACAACCTGGGATCCGACTTGATGAGCGAATTGCTCTTAGTACCATCACTACCCTTCGCCGGCTGCCCACTATCTAATTTGCTTGTAAATACAGTTTTATCTTTCAATACCGACGCCCAAATGCCCATCATTCTGTTCTGGAACGGGCCCGAAGGTGCTAGTAGCAAGGGTCTCCGTTTGACTCTAGCTGCGGCAAACATCGAACTCACGTACAAATCGAGTGCATATGATGCAATAGACGCGTGCGGCTATTTAGAAGTTCTGGGTTTACAGTACTGGCAAATCGGCAGCTGTTTAAACTCTACACTCCAGGAGACATACAAGATTTGAGAGCTATACACATGCAATCTGTGTTCAGGTGTGTCCAGTTGGGGTTCCACCGTAACGGCTGTATTAGTTTGCAACACTTGCCTCGTGATTACGCCTAACATCCATTAATTAGAAGAAATTCTCATCGGTGGCTGCCCGAAGCTAGGTTCTGCCTAGCGGCCACAATTCGTTTACCACCTCGGTGGAGGAATCTGCTGCTGTTCCATCCCATTCCTCCTCACCCCTCCCCCACGTTCTGAAGGAAATGGCAACGTGGAGTACAATAGGCAGCCCAGACTAAGTTCACCAAATAAAGCCATAACCCATAGCGAAGTTCAACAGTTGTTTGGGATAGCTCAGCAAACTTATGTAGTGACAGGCCGGCTTACATCCTCATGGAGGACGGGTTTGGAAAAAGTGCTCGAAAAATGCTGGGATCATTTTCTTTGCGTGAAGACCACCGATTGTAGAGCCATCACTCCCATTCCCCACAGGCTGCTGGGATAAGTACACGTATTCTAGCAGCCTGCTATGTTCATTAACTTCAAGAAAATCTGAGGAGCAACCAACCAACCGGAACGGAAAGCGGTGCTAATTAGCCGATAATTAGCGCGATGCAAGGTGGACATTATGGCTCTCAGCGAGACCCGATTTTTTTTAGCAAGGTTAGCTAGAGGATGTAGGTGTCGGCTACACCTTCTCTTGGAGAGCGGCTGCCCAAATGTTGAGCGACGTGACGCGGCGAAGGAATGCCCTGTGTGCCGGAGAGCATCAACGACCGATTGAGGACCACGCACACTCATCTTTGGGGAACCACATTCAGTGCATCCGTCCAACCAACGTTCAGCTCCGACAAGACTAAGAACAAATTCTAAGAGAACCAGCACGCATACCTGGTGAGGCTTGGACAGCAACCGCACAGTAGACCACGAGATAAACGACCACCGACTAATCAAAACACTGTTTTCTTAAACCTGCGTGGTCACTTCTTTCAAATTCAGCAATCAACTAGGCCTGCGATTATAAGAACTGCATGCTTCAGTCAATAAAGCTACCGATGAGATACGGAACCGTGGAACTTCCACCATGTCAACGCCCTTGGATGCGCACGCCTTCAACAACCGAACTGACTGGATGACAAGGACGCGGATATCTGCAAACGACTCACCGGGAAGAACAGAATGCACAAAACCCACATCGACCGCCGGACCGACGCCGACAAATCGGCCTTCTGCAGATGCCATCACCACGATTTCGGGAGATACAGAACGTCTGAATGGATCATAAAGCCAAGAAAATGTAAAGGTATGCGGGCCACAAAGAACCCCTTCGACTCAACCAAGACCGTCTACAACGCTGCATCATAAGAATCAGCCCGATGCACAGTTACGATGAACCAACACTCCTGACGGATAAATCACAGACGCTGAATCATTGGGAGGAACACTTCAGATATGTCCTCAAACGCCCAACCACGAGCTCCGACGATACCGTTGACCGACTCCCTTAAGTGTAAACGAACAATCATCTGGATTTCCCGCCTTCCAAACACTCTGAGTGGTGCAGAAACCGCCCCGAGGGATTTAAGAACATGGTGCGTCAGCTCCTTAAAGGGATTACGGCGCGAATCACGGACAAGGGGCCAGTTTCAGAAGCTTTTGTTTGAGCAGCGGAATGAAGTAGGGTTGCATACTCGTGTCCCACCCTCTTCAGTCCCATGTGTTCTGCCATGCTAAGGGACGCCTGTTGTGCTGAGCGCCCTGGAATCCGCATCGTCAGCAGGTCCATCGGGCGTCTTCTTAACAGCCAGCGGATGCAGGCCACCACCTGTCACTCGACCAATTTCACCTCAGCTGCCTCCCGATGCCACATCACCACTACCTTCATCGTCAGATGGAACGATTACTCGTTTTGTTGGACCGTCTGAGCCGTGAGTGTGTGTCAATCATCCCTACCACAACCCCCACGACTATAACTTCTCCCACTTCAGATGCCTCGTCTACTACTACGCTTATCATCACTGCTCCCACAAGCAACAGTGTGTGGACATTAAGCATTGGCCTGATCGGTCACTTGTGAATCTATTGCACTGTGACCAATGGATCAGTGCCAGAAGCCTCTACCTAAACTCACCCACATCCGCCTGCAATGCCACACATATTCAATCGCAACATGGGCTTATTAGGCAGAATGCACCGCCAAAGAAAGCAAAATTCACTGCGATATCAATAAGTCAGGCCTACCTTCCTATCGCAGCCACTAACGCACCCAAATCTGTATCTCTCAACTTGTCCTGTTCCCACTGCGATGGCACATTCACCTCACATGTCAGTCTGGTGGGTCAGTGCCTTATCCATCGCACGGAGACTGACGAACCAGTCAGGAGCACCAACATACACCCACGACACCCGCGTCAAAATGCCCCCACTACCAACACACATTCAATCACCACATGCGGTAGGACAGCAGCAGCCGTATCACATCCCTTTATATCTCCTCACCGGCACGTACACCCTACATGAAAACGCTCGACATCGAACAAAAAAGCTGCTGCAGGTGTGATCCGAGCATTCCAGTCCCGGTATGGGAGCGCGTAGACAGGCTGTTCCTACCTCCCAATCTCAGTATCAATTGATTGACCGGTTCGGACAACCGACTGGTGCACGGTAAAGGACTGAGTGAGTGAGGTCGACTTCAAGGCATAGTCCTCAATACCAACAAGCCGACGCGCCCGAGACTAGAAGCCATGGCTTGCAAGGTTGCCGACTAACGACTCAAATCAGACCTTGCAGTGCGTCCAGTGTTAGTTTGGGCTGGTGGGCTGAAAATCGACCTGCGATGACTCCTTCCTGATGTGATCTCTATTACATTCTCCCGCCTTAATCTATCACCATGCACTAAAAACCGTTTTCTTGGAGGGCTACTAACGGAAGGTGGCATCTACAGCTCCAAGCCGACCCACTACTTGCTGTGTGAAATCCGGGTTCTTTGTGCGCGAACCAAAACTAGATTGTGTGATTGGCAAACTAGGACACTCTGGGAAGGGTCGGTTGTTGCTCATTTCGGAATGAAGAACGCCGCAGTTACGGTCGCGGTATGGAGGCCAAACACGAACTAAATTTAGGAACTTTCCGCCTTCCTAAGCCGAAGAAGTCTGCCAAAGCCTGGCAACGCTTCAGGCCGAAGTCAATCGTACGATCTAAACACACCTGGGAGACGGCACGCATACTTTATTCACTCCTGGGTCTCCTGTATAGGAAGGTCCGAAAAATATCAAATTTTTCCACTTGAACTAATTCCCCACAGCTGTCCCAGAAAGAATTTAGGTTGATGTCAAAAATAAAGCCTACTTAACATATTTCATCAACCAATAGAAGATGACGGTGAGGTCGTTCTACACCCATGTATGGGCTGACACCACAGACGCTCAAGCAATCGTCTCAAAGACGAGATGGCCTAGATCTAGACAGCTTATGGACTACATAAATAAGCCTGCGATAATTCCGCTGTAATTGGCTTGGACCACGCATCGATTCATCTGGAAGCCCGTGAAGTTTTAACAATGACACTGTTGTTAACGACTCTACGAAAAAGGACTACAGGACGAACAAATTCAAAATTTATTTGGGAGGCTTAACCTTTAACTTGGCGGGGTAGTCCGCGGGGGCCAAGTTACGAACGCTGAATAGGCGAACTGCACGTTCCTTTAGGGAACCCCCGCACTTGAGACCCCGATCAATAAGGGACTGTTTCAGGCAATCAAGTCCACGGGCTTCTAGCTCACTGGCAGAGTTGGTCGCCGAGAGTTCATCCTCCGTGAGACCGGGTACGACGGGCTTACTAGGGACGGGCTCCAGTTTTGAGGTAGGAATTGGGTTGGCGGCGGAAGAAGCCGCCGACTCCTCAGGCTTAAGTGCTGGAATATCGCCGGTATTCTCTACAAGGGGTAAACAACGCTGTAGAAAAAAAAAAAAATCTTCATCAGTGGTCTATGATTGCCAAAACTCAGGACCTTTTCAAACAAGAGACAGTTTATTATCGATGCTGCCGAGAGCGGAACCACTATCCAGTTGCAAAAATACGTTCGGAATTGCCCAGAGGGAGAAAATATCGAGGTTGGCCTCGAAAAACCACATCAAGCGATCATCTGATTTAGGTAAAGAGGCTAATATGCATGAGAGAGTATACTGGAAGAAAGCTAACAGTTCACGTAGAACACCGACACACTTTCATAGAGAAATAACGATAGAAATTTTTTTGGCAAGTCAGGCAAAACCATGACGCCCATTTGCCACCAGAAAGACACACATGCATACCTACAAGGCATAGAGGGATCACAGTATGATGGGTCATTGAAAAAAGTTCATCAATGCCCCACTACCTGGTATCGTCCATCGACGCAGACCAATTATTTATTCCAGACATTTCAACTGTGGTTTAAAACGACGTCAACTGTGTCCCACACAAGTTTACATAAAACAGGTGGAATGTTTACTCATACAGTGATAGAAGCACACTGATCTACTGGTCAGACACGTGCTTGATATTTTGTAAATTCTGCCATCCAATCGGTGCTTGTTTGTTTCGGGAAACCAGTGGATAAGTGTTTGTGTGGCTAATTCTGCATTAATCCTGTTACCCTAACACTACCTGATACGCGGGGCTTCAATGGGGAACACTAGTGAGTCAGTGTGCTACAACTGAAAGTATAATGCTATCAGTAACCGATCTCATGAAATAAAACTGATCATCATGTGGCATAATCCCATGGCATTTCAAACACGGCAGGATATTGGCCTTCAAATGCACTTCATTTAAATTACCTGCAAAAACCACACTCGCTAAAAATTTACTACTTAAGTATCATGCCCTTTTTATTGATTTTCGATGCACTTATAAATTCAAATATATTTTCTAGAAACCACGCTCAAAACTAGCTGTTTGTACTTACTTAATAACTATCCACGGCTTCCTTAAATTTTATATTCAAAGAAAGACTGTGTTTCAGCTTTAAAAAGTTTATAATTAAGAGTTTTTACGACCGCACAATTTTCATTCGAACAACATTGTATCTGTTCTTTTATTAATGCTCCTCATGAGGTATACAATATAGCTCACATCCATTATAAATTTTGGAGTACTTTACGGTATCTTTTTAATGGTACAAAGGAATATATGATTTGTATTTCACAGAAAGCAGAGAGCTTGTTCGGTTGAAGATCCTAAATGCAAATACAACGCCAAATCGAGCTAAAAATTATTCTGGAATTGGAAAACGGTTCTACATCAGAAAGACAGCATTTCTTTTAGTATATAAGTTGCGAAAGACGAGCTTGGTTAGCAAATGAGTAAAATAAATGATATTTTGTGGCATTTTTTCTATAAAATCCATAGAAAAAAATACATATTAATTAGGTATTTTTTTTACCAAGTGTGGTTTTTCAGGCGACCGAAAAGAACATTCAAAAATGGGAATTCTGACGTGTTCGGAATATTAAGGGATTTCGCCGCACGATAAACAATATGACATCACATCTTTCCTGATCGAAAACAGATTTCATAATTTTGATTAAATTTTCTTGTGATCGGTCACAGACTGAGTGAGATGTTTTCTCTAGAGGTGCAGTGCTTGCTATAAAAACTACTTATAACGAGATAGTAGGCGGAGCTTTTCAGTATAAGAAGTGATGTTAAAGGGGCCAGAAACTAACTAACCATCTTTAATCACCGGGCTGGCGTCAGAAACTTCCCAAGCGGTCTTTGAGGTTTCTTCGTTAGCAGTTTCGCTAGAGGAGGTAACGACCACCGAGTCCGATTTCGGGGATGCCTCTGCAGAGGAGGAGGAATCGTCAGTGTCGTCTGAAGACAATGAATCGCCATCCAGATGTTCAATCCACAGAGCGCTGCCGTTTCGGTGCGCTGGAAGGACCAGGTTCACTGGTGGTCGAGGCTTTCGCATTGGCGACTACCTTTTCCAAAGCTTAAAAAACGCAAAGATTAGAACTTTCGAGCAATTTCTAAGTGAAGCTGCAGAGGTAGGATAAAGGGGAAGGCTAACCATCATTAACTGCACTCTGCAGCTCGTCAGAGATCTTAGCTTTTCTCCTGTAATATTCCGGATCATCAAACTTGTGATCATAGAGAGGCCCCTTTTCCAGAGTCTCTCGCCTACGCTTCTGACGCTCTAGGTAACGGTCGACTTTTTCTCTCTCTCGTTCGCTCGCCTTGGCATACCACTGCTTCAATTTCTCCTCAGCATTCACATCGCGCATTCGTCGGCCGCTGAGGTCACGACACATCTCGCGATTTGTTGTCTTCTCAATCTGGTTGCCAATGGCTCGCAACATTGAGCCGAAACCACCCTTGCCGCCGCGGAGGCGAAAGTGCTTCTCCACATAGGACACATCAGGGGGAACGCTGTCCCCCGGCAACAAGATACGACCACTGAGGGTGTAAAAGGAGTCCTAGATAGAACAAAAATGATGTAATGAAGGGCATGTTTTAAGAGACAGCAGGACTACGTATGACTGGGCTTATAGATCTGGATAAATATCGAAAACCAAAAATATACAAAATAAGCCCTACCGGAAAATGGTTAGGAGCATGTTTAACTAAACACTTTAAGCACGTGATCAGCCCATTACTCGGTTTTTTTATTATATAGTTGAGAGTTACTGCTCCACTTTCACTAGCTGGTTTAAACTATACAAGTCAAATCCTTAAGTTCTCTGATGGCAATTTCTCTGCTGATTAAATTCAGCCAGCGAACACAGCTTTCGGATGGTCGTCTATAAGCGAGGCATTTACAGAATATTTAGATAATAAGAGCTCGAGAATCGAATGAAAGTATGGAAACAGAAAGCCATCCAATACATTAAGAACAGAAACATCTTACAGCCTTCCAAAAAGGGTGGAAATTTCAAAATTTAACAATAGGGGCAAACGAGAGTGAAAAAATGAACAATGAGCATATTTTGAACCTACATGGAAAAAAATTTCAAAATTTGGCCTCGAAGTTTTTTGGGACTTGGTTCGACTAAAGCCATACATAGTTCTTCATACTAGTTCAAATTACTGCACCCTAATGAGGTGATGATGAAAGTAACTCACACACAGTAAATTTCATTGCTTAATTTGACAAAAGTCGTGCTTTAAGTATAATGATACCACCAACATAAGAGACTGTTTCAATTTGCATTAAATTTATTGTTCTTTTTGAGAAATTTATCGAAGTCTAACAAAACATATTCTAGTAGAAAAACTTCACACCACAAAACTGGTGGACTTTGTGCTGTCAGAAAAAATTAAGATTCGGGGAAATCTATGGTAGAAGAGTGTGACAGGGCATTCTTACTTAGTGACAAGAAACATATTTTTAGCTGACGCAGACTATGGCTAGAAAACAGATAGCACCAGACAGCCTGAGTCGCCCAACTTTGTGCGGGTAGGTCGCTGACACCGAGGGAGAAACAAATTCGCCCAACGAATCAAACAGAGGGTATAGCGAGAACGTGCGGTTGGTAATAAGGTACGCCTCCACGCAATCTAACCAGGTGACACTGTCACGACGTGGCTCAGGCGGTTGTCAGTCGACGGGATAGCCTGTCATCGTTCGGAAGAGGATTCGGACTGCAATGACCAAATCTTAATTTAGTCTTTATGACACTCAATTTCTTGGAAGCCGAGCCCGAGAACGGCACACGTTAAACTATGGCATTATATCATGCTAGTTGATGTGCCCAATCGCATTTGCAATCAGATTGACTCGGACAGGTAGCAAATATGTTGAGCTAAGAACAAGCGTAGACGTGGTTTTAACCTCAAAGCACTATGCCGACAAATATCCGTAGTCACTTTAACTCTGTATTGCCACCGGAATAAGGTAGATATGGGAAGACAAAAAGGGCGGACGGTAAGAAAGTCCGTTTGGCTAGAAAAGTAACGCGCAGGCAAGTCATCTCTTAGTCTTCCTCGGCAGTCGAACTATTGGAAGGTCATTCAACACAAGCCGGTCTGTCAACATTTGTTTTCTGAATATTTCATTTTCTTGTTTGCAGTCTACTTACAAATAAAAATTGTTTAATTACTAACTATTACAGGCAATATGAATGCCACGACGCAGTTTCTACAGATGCATTGGAGTCGTAAATGCACGTTAATGTAAACGAAAGGTTAGAAAAAAGATACATTACCTCGTTTTTATCATCAGCGGCGAAAAATTCCTCTTTTGGCACAAGCATCTAGAAAAAAATAACAGAGCCAGTATTTAGTTTAAAACTATTATGATCAAGCAGCATCAGGGACGATGCAAATAATGACCAACTGTTTGCAAGAAACAAGAATGAATGAGCTTAGAAGGTATTATAATAAGAGGCAAAAGAAACAAATGGTACTAGATGACCATTGAGTATGGCTCGAGAAAACGGAGCCTGGTTGCTAGTCCAGTTGCTGGCTGTCCGCCACTTAAGACGGTGGTGGGCAGTGCGACGAACAGCAGTGACAGTGCTGACAGGATTTTGAAGATCGAATTCTTTCAAATGAGCCATCCTAAAAACGTGGCTGAGTCTGTGGACGGTACTGTCGCTCAGTTAACATGGATGGGAGGCAAATAAACCCTTCCAGATACTGCTGACTTAGGGACTGGGCATTAATATAAATGTCGCATTGAAGACTAGGGATTCTAACATGAGATGCCAAGGTTTCAGAGGCAGCCGACACATCCAGATCTCGCCAATGGGTGGGATGATAAACAGGCAAGCTTTAACTTTAGAACTTTCTGGTGCCGATAACGCAAGGTCTAAACATACGAGAGTCGCGATATGAACGCCGACTGCCTCCAAGGTGCGTTTTTAATTCATGTTTCATGCAGCATTCAGTTTGAAGGTAGTAAGAAACGCTTTGATTAATATTACTGACAATTTTAGCCAATATGGGTTTGCAATAGCTTTGATCGCTTAGACCAAAAGCCTTACTCAGGCACAGGGGACCGGCATAATTTAAGAATCTTTGCAGTGCTACTGTGAGTGTTATGGTTGCTGTTGTTTAAACCCGGAAAACAAATTTTGGTGATTGAGAAGGCGATTTCTACACTAAACTACAGAAAACATTCCGATTTGCCATGCTGTGATCTTATTTTACAGGAGAATGCAACACATACGCGACACACGGAACCAGTCACGTGAATGGCAAACGCCTGTCAAGTCCACCGTTTTAAACAATAATGAGTACCTGTTTTCGGTACAACACGAGAAATTTAGTTATGTTATAGTCCACATTGAAACCAAAGGCGATAAATAATTATCCAAGCACGCCGGGACAGCCTTGTGCTAGGCTACCACACAATGGTTCAGGTTATGCCCTTATTAATGCTTCACTAAGTGCAAGGTGACATGTTGTCCGAAAAGGCCCGAGATATAATAAAATATACTGTTGTAGGACTCAAGGATCATGCCATCGATTTTTTTTCTATCATGAACTGACTTTGTAGTCCAGACTCTAGTCGATAATACTTGGTTAGAACTACTTATGCCAGTCTGATTTTCAGCTTCTAGGGCCACTGGCTTCCTAATAAACCTTAGTAGACCAGTTCAATGCATGCATAGTACAGTCCGTATGACGTTTTATGTTCACTTCGCAGACAATCGAGAAAAAGAGCCATGATCACTGGAATTCCAGTTTTCAGGTTCTTATTAACAAGAGCCTGAAAACAACTGCCTGGGCATGAAGGGTTACCAAATGGTATAATGAAGCAGACCTTATTCTTTTGCCATGAGCATGCAACACTCACCCCTGGATCACCCATGCATTGAAAAAGAAACGCTGTGGCTACATGATTGACAACATAATTAATTGTTAACAAGGAGAAAATTTGATCCTCATTTTGACGCCTGTCATTTACATTACAGAATATAAAATTTTGAAGTAATGAAAATTACGGATAAGCACGAGTCAAGAGTAAGTAACTGCAAAATAACAAGCCTTAAAGACAATCAAAATCCCGAATGTTTGATCCACCCACCTTAACGCTTCAAAGTTCGAACCCAGAAATCAGGTCAGTAAAAGGTTCGATTTCATGTGAAGATTCCATTTCCCAAGCTGACCTTTGCTCTTGTATGATAAACCACAAAATACTTAGTGGTAAAACGATCCAACTAAAAAATGTTCACCTCTTGAGTTGCTCACGGAGATGATCGCCGGTACGCCCCAACCTTAACCCCAGGATCATTCATTTAATTCGAAATCGGAGCAAATTAACTGATCAACTTGGACAGGGATACTTTCTGCTAGGGATAAATGCCCACTGATCAGGTTTGGGGCTCACTCGTCGCGTTCTGCCTTCGGCTCACTCTCGAGCTTCGTTAGCAGCCGCACAGCAGCTCATGATATAGACGGAATGACATTACCAGCAAAGGCAAGAGAGAGTGGATTGATAATTTCTGAGTCATTAGTCGTCACGGCCAGCCATACCCAACTCCAGACGGGGGAAAACCCGAGGCACAGTGGGTAAAAGCTTTGGACTTCTAATCAACAGGTCGCCTATTGGAGCATCGGGTGGTGCACAAACCTGGGATTTGGTATTATTGGCTAATAACAGCTAATAAACCTGAAATTTTTAATTCCAATTTTCCCTATCTATGTAGTTAATGTACTTTCCGATCTTGTCCGTAGTTTAGGAAGGTTCCAGGGCAAGATTTCCTACAACTCATCGCTTATGCTTATTCCTAATTTTAGCTTGCACATCACACAGATTGCCGAATGTTACGCAATAGTTTTCCGGGTCTCTATTGACTGCCAATAAAATGTAGGTGCGTTTATTCCTGGAAACGTCTGCGAAATTGTCATTCTCTACAATGTCACTTGCAAAGTCCTGAGGGCAATTATTTTTTGCCGCAGAACATAAAATCCTCAGTCATGGCTATCATGATTATCTTACTAATAAGTGTCAGCGCAAATAGACCTGTTGATTAGATTGAAGGCTCTTAGTATTGTCATCATGAAGAATACAGTTATCGTAATCTTATTTTAATATAATAGCTTTCCGCATTTATTAGTGCGTCCATATTTTGTCAAAATGTTAATGTTTTTTGCTAACAGACAATGCAATTAGTACGAATATAATCTTTATCTTCGATGGGTCGTTTCATATGAATATGTGTTAGGTTTCTGGATAAACAAAAACATTGGTGGGATTCTTTCAGGGTACTAAGTGGACCCGGTAACCTTCCTAAGTTATGGGGACGAGATACCCATGGTAGGTGAAATCTACATCCAGCTATTCGATTAAACAACACAAGTTTCTCAGATATACTAACCAAGCTCAATCCAAGGTTACGAATATGCCAGTGAGTGGATTATCGAGTGTGACTTTGTAGCGCATGTATAAAAGTTCAACGTTTTTCCGGAACTGGGTCTGGGAGTATGCACACGCGTCCTTAGGAAATGAAACTATCCCATATTTCAGCGTTCTAAAATTATCGACGTTCTTGGCAATTTCATTATGGTACTAAAAATGCAGTGCTTGTGTGCTAACGTGAACCTACCTAAAGGCGCTTTAGTACCATTGAAAATGTTTTTGAAATTTCACCCTATAATCAATTTGTCTGAGCTTTAAAACTCCGCCCAAATACTATCCCATAACCCATTCGCTAAATTAGGGATTTGAGAAAATTCCATTATAAATTAACAAATAAAGCTTGCTTATTTCAAAGCCTGCCATCCAATGGTGGCTTTTAATACGTAGGTTTTCCATCTTTAATAGGAGAAGTCTGTGTGTGAAGCTCAATGAAAATTTCAGACTGCTTTATATGGTTTACGATAGACATGTGACTGTATTCTATCAAAGTAACCATTCCCTCATGCACTCAGTATATGATTGATTGTTGAATCTAATAAAATGCCACAGTCCACCATCAAAATTTTGTATATCTAACAGACCACAGTGGCTAAAAAGGGATATAAAAAAAGAAATTAACAGGAAAGGAATGCTTTGGAAGTAATTTTACCGATCCAATGAAACGTTTTACCTTGCAAGCATACAAAACTCAAAGGAACAAGGTTTAAAGCTTGATCTTCAAAAGCTGACGGGATTACGAGAGGGATTTGCTCCAGCGAGCAGTTCACAATCCCAAATTTCTCTACAGCTATGTAAGAAAAAGCACACGCAACAGAAACCCGATCCCTGTTACGAGAAACGATGATGGTTTCGAGATATCAGAAATTAAAAACAATGCTGAACACTTAACAAAGTTCTTTCAGTTGGTTTTTACCAGAGAAGCTGTTTTTATTCCATCTAGTTAGGAGACTATGGGAGTGCCAATTATTTTGGATATGCTCTTTCGAGAATAGGCGGACTTTGAAAAACTAAAAAATCTGAAGGCATGGAAATCCCCCATCCCCGATTTGAGATTCCAGCAAAGCTACTCCTCGAACGTGCTCAAGAGCTGGCGCAACCAATACCCTTTCTGTGCCAGAAATCGTTCGATACGGGAATTCTTCCTACTGACTGGAAAAGAGCCCACATTACAAAGCTTAAAAGAGCGGTAGTCCTGCATTTGCTACAAACTACAGGCCTGTCAGCCTGACCTCAATCTGTTGCAAGGTTATGGAGAAGGTTGTCCAAATGGAATCGATGATTTATTTAGAAACCCGAAACCTCTTATCAACTACACAATACGGCTTTCGTAGGGAAAGATCATGTGTTACGAACTTACTTTATGCGATGCAAAGCTGGACAAAAGCCCTCGATGCAAAAGACACGGTGCATGTGGCTTACATTGATTTCCAGAAGGCCTTTGATAGTGTTTTGCACCAGCGTCTCCTCTACAAGTTGAGAATGTTTGGTATTAAAGGCAAACTTCTTACGTGGATCAAGAATTTTGTCGTTGGTCTTTCCCAAGTGATCTGCGTTGGCGGATCGCGATCAAAGCGCACAGTCATCAAGAGTGGATTCCCACACGGTTAAGTGCTCGGACCGATCCTATTTCTCTTGTTCATTCATGATTATGTACAGGAATTGGACTGTGACTTTGCTTTGTTTGCGGACGATATAAATCTGGAAGGTTATCCACAATGCTGCCGATGGAGACGATTTCAAAGAAAATCTTCGTCAATTGAACGAGTGGTTACGCAAATGGCTCTTATCCTTCAACTCAAAAAAATGCGCCCTGCTACGTCTGGGAAATCGAAATCAGGTCACTGATATGCAACCCTACTATTTGAACGGTATAAACACTCCGAGAAGAACACACGCAGAAGGATCTCGGCATTTGGATGAAAGACAACCTGAAGCCTTCTACGCAATTTAGCAAGGCGGCTAAATCCGCCAATTAAAGTACTGTACGCTATCAAGTAGGCATTTAATGTTTTCGATGAAGACTGCTTTTCTAAAGTCTATGGTACGTTTGTAAGGCCACATCTTGAATATGCGATCCAAGCCTGGTGACCATGGACCCAACAGGACTACAACATGCTCGAAAGGGTGCAGCGGCGAGCTACAACATTAGTAAGAGGTCAAAGTGTACTGCCATACGAGATTCGCCTAAATAACCTACATCTGTATCCTCCGAGTTATAGGCAGTTGTGCGGAGACTTGATACAAACATTCTGTATCGTGCGTGGCATGGATTGCGCCCTCCTATGTGATGACTTTTTCCAACTTGCCACTACAAATATTCTCCGAGGTCATCCATTCAAAGCTAAGTGTGCCCCAAGAAAGATTAGATGTGAGGAAGTATTTTTTCACCAACCGTGTCGTGGAACCATGGAATAACCTAACTGAGTCGATTGTAATGCCCCAGTCTGTGGACACATTCCAACATCAGCTTGAAATACATATCTAGCTGCACCACCAAGACTATGTGAATACTTAACCTTAACAATATCAGTGTACCACGTAAATCTGCCTGCATTCACTTGGCTGTAACTTCTTTACATTGCTTCTTATTCTTCGGACTTTATGTAATAAATAGGGATTTCAAAGGCATAAGTCTATTTTCCTCAAATGCACTGGACGGAACTGATTTGAACTGAGTTTGCTTACTTCAGATATTATATCATAAACACACATTTGACGTGCCAAAATTTTCGAATCGAACCAAGTAATGACTTAGACCAGAAGATAGTGACAGCGGTAATGTGAGTATTCAAGGAATGCCTTTATTCATTTTGGAGATCAATGCAAATAAAGAAGAGGCAGCTTCCTAGGTGCCTTTATCTTTTTTTCCAAACTACAGTCCATATCTGGACTCAAACCTTCACGTTACACTGTAGAGGAAATTGCCACTTAGCAAATTTGCGTTTGCAATATTACAGTTACCTTTCGATAGGCTCCTTTTCATTTGGTCATCTGTTCAAAAAGATGCGATGGTCACAATGAAATATCCGGTTTTTCATTAAACCATTTTTCGCAGCCTCTTCTTGGATGCTCTCTTGCACAAATTTTCCGTAGTCCTTCCGGGCCTGTGCGACTTTAACATAATTAGTAGTGCTGTGATTTGTTTGTCAATTTTTACAAAGCCTTGTCTTGTAAGATTACTGCTTAATGCCTCAATGCATTCAGCTGCATCTTCTAACAGAAATATTTCCGTAATTATTTATGGTTATACAGCACAAGTGCTGACTAAAACTCCACACACCTGTTTCACCTATCTTCCGCCACTGTATGACACAGCTACGACAGTTTCGGCTCATCCATGGGTCCCCAAGTGTTCCAGTGTGTTTTCTGATATATATACTCAGGTATCCATCTTCTTGAGTTTAAATTTTCGTGGAAAAACAGAAACCTTCCATTTCAAATTCTGTCCGAAAGTTGATATGAATATTTGAGCGCAATGATTTGTGTGGAAACTCGAAAATGGGGAGATTTCTCCGTTCGAGCAGCGATAAAAGTTTACGCAGCAAGTGAACAAAATGCATTTATTTCAACAAAGAGGAGAGAACCATGGTTTGTATGTGCTGATATGCCGATGAGAAATATTTTTGCTGTGAGCATTAGCTTGACTGAATAGTGTTATTTGAGAAAACCAAAGCCCTAGGAAGTTCTAATTTTTTTCTGTTTCAGCATGTAGACCTGTTTTGTATGAACCAAGTTAGCGTAAATTAACGATTCTGTGGCCTAATCTAAACTAATAATCACATTTTTTATATTCAAAGGTTATATTCTCAGAGTTCCAAGTTAACGACGAGCTCGTTTTTGGGAATATTTTTGTGTGTGTTAAAAGCGAATTCCTGGCTGATGACGGCTAATGAACCAGAAATGGCCATTCCAGTCTCTCTTGTCTTTTTGGCATTTTAATCTGTCTATATTACCACTGGCCGCTGTGAGGCTGCTAGCGGGGCTCGAGAATGAGCCCCAAGGTCAAAGCGAGGCAAGTTAGTTCTGTAAACGATAGGTGAGCGTTCGTCAACGGAATTCCAATTGCTAAATCGGATTGATTAGTTGAGTCACTTCCGAGTGGAATGGAGTGATTTGATAAATTAGTGTCAGAGTTAATGACAGGATAATTTTCAGGTCTTTGTTTGATAACAATATATTGGACACAACTATTTGAAGGTTGAACTAAATACATGCAGGACATAGACAACTTTGGTAGAGAGGTTTGGTAAACCGAAAAGTTAGTGGTCACAAGGTAGTTGGTAATAAGCTACTGTCCAGTTATGGTAGGTTTGGATAAGGTATTTTGACAACGAAGTTCATGTGAAAGGGCTGATGAGGACTAGCAAAAATGATCAGAAAACATTTACACCGATGTGAAGAAACGATTGTTCAGTGTGATTTGACGCAAACTCGGATGCTAAAGGATGAAATGCGGAAAATAGCTGCATCCGATAGAGTGGTCAACGAAGACGATTAGAGAATTGTGTCAACAAAAAGAAAAAAGGAAGGAATTTTCAAGTCTTGATTTTGGGGAACTACCATTAGTCAATCCTTCGAAGATGATAATGCAATGGTCAGACCGACGGAAAGTTACTCGAGGGGAGGATGTTTGATTTGAGTAGAAAGATACAATCCTGCGTTTCAGTGAGGTATACATTTACCACAGAAAAGCCTTGTCCAACCAACTAATTGGGAGTACGAGCTTAACTTAACTTGAAGAGGGCTGACTGAAATAGTTTAACAGACAGTACGTGCCCTATCTCATGAAATCTCATGGATTTCATAAGAAGAGGCCTATTGAATGAAATCAGCCCACACGGTGTCCCCCAAAGTCTTACAGCAGTAAAGAAGCGAACATTCTTAAAATGAAGGCATATTGTGGTCTGAAAATTAATATTACGTTGTTTAGAAATACGTTTTTTAGAAAAGTGGCGAATTCCGAAAACGTGAGAAAATCGGGTTAGCTAATTAAACTGAAGTTTTAAATGTACATTATCCTTGTCCATGTAAATAAACGAGTAAATAAAACACCACAAGTAGAATTTATTTTGAAAATAGTCCTTTAGTGTATATCTTACAGAAGTTGTCTTCCAGATTAAGGGCAATGGAAAGTATGGCCGTCACCAAACAGCCTAACTTTCAAGTAGGTATTCCAACACGGTTTCACGGGAATTGATGGTTTTTGCTTCCGTTTATACATGGTACAAGATGCGTTTGCCTAAGGCAAACAGAGGTGCGCTTGATTGTGGCGGCAGAAACGTCAAAGCAATAAAATATTTTATAAGCTGAAATTTTGACAAGTTGGCCAGCGACTAACACATTTAAATGGAATTGTCAGGTGAAATCGTAAACGTAATATTTTTCGCATATTACGAGGACTTTACTTTGTCACCTCTCTTCATAAGTAGTTCGGGTGCTGGATTACGACGAGTTTCAGATAGTCCTTGAAATGACGGTAAACACCTTTTGTTTTATTTTGTTCTCCGTCTTTTAGCCATAAATGGAATTTCTTTTGTATGTGCTTTTCAAAATCTTCAAAATAAGATATTTATTAAAGGCATTTATCGAAATAGTGTATATTTAAATGGGCGAGACATTTCAGCTCCGTTATTTCATAATTCCGTCCGCATGAGAAAAAAAGACGTGAGGCAATCCAGATCAAGTTCATTTGGAACTGGACGATTCGATCGGCCAAGCTCATGTCAAGCTCAAAAGCGGATGTTCCCTCCGCAGGAGTGCGCCCCACCTCTAAGCACCTTCCCGTATGATCGGTTGGCTACGAATTAATAGACTCATCCGATCCTCCATGTAACCTCGATGGAAATACGTGGCAGTATCCAGCCCGTAAGTACCTGGGCAGCCTTTGATAGCTAGCAGTGGTACTCAGTTTCCCTGTACATAATTTCCTTCTCATATATTCCTCCTCTATACCCATATCGGGTGCTTTGCTAAGCAACATGTTATTCCAGAACCGCGTTGAAGTATTCGTTCCCTGCGTCCAGTGGTCCATGAAAAATTGGATGAATTCAATGCCCTCCCTCAAAAACTACAAGCTTTCACACTTAACCCGTTTGTTCTAAATGCCAGTAAGATAAGATACAGTAAGATGCTCCAGCTTCAGATCCTGGTCATTGTCCACTGTACAGATATTGTTTTAGTAACTGAAACATCGGCAAAACCTTCTGAAGCCGACTGCGAACTATCTCTTCTAGGTAATAATTATATTCGAAATGATCATCACGACAGCCATGATGAGGGAAGCTGTCTGCGTTGCTCAACCACTTACCTTTCTGCCGTTTCGACAGAATTAATTGTACATCTTACTTCTAACGACTGGTCTGATTTATTTCTATGTCAAGATGTGAATACTTGTACTGATCAACTGTATGAAATTTTGGATCTGTTTATTTCTGGTTTTGTTTGCCGTAAGAAAATAATTAATTTCATTGATTACTTTTAGCTCCCTTTATTCTTTCTTCATAGGTTGTGTAGACCCACCCATCGATTACATTTGCAATAAGACTTATCTGTTTTGCTTTTGATCCGACATATTTTTGAGTGGGCTGCGAGGCTGTCCGAAAAAAAGCGGTTCGCTGATAAGGTCAACTTTGTCAAAAATTGTTCGTTAAATTTAGTGAATTTATTTTCCCGCACAGCAAAAGCCCATATAAAAACGGGGCACGCCCTCGTGCGGGACACCATTGGAAATCCGATAGCTGACAAAAAGTTGACGGTTGATAGTTTCAACGTTTTCTTGTCCAGAACATCTATTGAAAATTCGACCGCTCCCTGTCCAACCACCCGGAGCTGGACCGGTTCCGTCCTCGAAATCATGACTTTTATCCTTTAGGATGTAACCGTAACCATTAGACTTTTTGGTCAATCTCATCGTCCTGGACCAACTGGCGTCCCGTTCAGTATTATAAAGGCGCTTTTAATGATAATTTCTCGTCTTTTCTGTATAAGTTAATTGATTCAGCTGTATAAAGTGAAACCTTTCCTAGTGGGTGGAAGGAATCACACATTCTACCTTTTCGCAAACATGACAAAACGTCGTCATTTGATGAATTTCGTCCAATTAAAAATTTTCCACACCTTCGAAAATCTTGGAGACCATGATTAAAGATAACTGAGAATAACCTACTGAGTGCGGCTCAGCATGAATTCTTCAAAACAAGGTCTCGTGACGTCTGTCAGTTCTCTTTCTTTGATCATGTTCTACAATATATGGACAACGCTTTTGCACTTCATATAGTATATTTCAATTTAATTACGGCTTGTGATCGTGTTGACCCTGCTCTTCTTGTCCTGTAAAGGTCCTCATTCGATATACGTGGTAAATTTCTGAATTGAATATCGTCTTACCTGGTATCTCGCACGCAACGCGTTAAGATCTCCAATGTTATCTCCAACCCCGCGCGTGTGATGAGTGGGGTTATTAAGGGTAGTGTGCTTGGCCCGCTCTTATTTGACCCCTTTGTCAGCGATTTAAAGTTAGCCTATCAATACAAGAAGGCAGATCGCAACATCGTGCTCGAACTCTTAAAAAGAGATCTTGAGGACCTTGTCCAGGAGTTTTTTTCACTGTCAGCTTGACCCTCTACTGTTTATTTTTTGGGACCTTGCCTGTAAACTGGCAATAAATAAATAAAATAAAATAAAATAAAAAGTAGTGCGGCACATTGCCCTTTTCCTTTTTTGGCACAAATGCACCATTATGGTTGTTGGCGACGACCTTCTGCTTCAACTAAGCATAGACAATCACGAGTTAAATGTGCCTGCAGTCGTTAAGGCTCTGGGCATATCATATTCCAACGGTCTTAATCTTTCAGAGCATTGCACCCTGATTGTCTCCAAAGCACGCAGAATTACCGGGTTTATCTTCCGAAACTATTTATATTAGATTCCGCCTTTATAAAATGTACGTTTGGCCTGGCCTGGAATACTATAGGTTTCTTTTTAGCTTTCTGGACGCTAGTGAACTGGAAGAAAATATAATCAGTCCAGCATTTGTTTACATAACGAGTTTTATCGTCAGAGCAGCGTAATTAACGTATAAAGAACGTTGTTGGATTAAAAAATTGATCTCGTATGGTTTTGCTGACTACAGAAGGGGCTTCTTTTAACCATTTAAGCTTTTAAACAGTTTTTAATTCAATCCCCTTGCCTGTTGAAATTGGTTTCGAATTTCAAGTACCTCGAGCCTACGAGTTTTTAGTCTCTACCTCAGTGTAGAAGACACGGTGTTGGAAAATCTATTAAAGAATTGTCTTTATATTCCTCTGAGTTTGTAAATTGCAACTTGGACCCTCGATCTTTGCTGCTTTCTGAAACTCACGCTGGCTGTGTGATCCCTGCATCTGCTCTCAATCGCAAAAGGGACTCAAACCAAAGACTGAGTCCTTATATTTTCAAATTCTTATTGTTGAAAACTCAGCTGACTTTCTGTTAATTTTGTGGCAATTATAATATGCAAAACTCAAGTTCCATAAGTTTATTGTCGCAAAAAATTTGTCCACGACCAAGCTGCTTGGGACCGTCTCTCGGCGCCTCTACCCACTCGGCCATATTGGCAGGGGATCTTGTTAAGCAAGTTAATGGACAAGCAGAAAACAATTTTAACTATCGTTATTCTGCTATTTGTTCACCTCCCGCTAAACGGGGTAAAATTTCAGTAAGCTTAACTAATGTAGCTTACGAAGACGAAACATGTATGGGGTGTTTCAGCCTCCAGCAGCAATTCTCAGGGATGAAGCAGGAAATAAGGAATCTAAGACAAGAAATAGATAACTTAAAAAAATCTATCTCTTGCCCAATTGCTAAAAAAGCTCCTGTTCGTAATAAACCTATAACAAAGCAAACTTCGTATTCATTTATAGCTTCTTTAAGCTACCATAAAAGTCACATTAAACATATCGCGACTGCTGGACCCGGTAAACCAGAGGAAACTTCGCTACTTCCGAAAAGAGCCCCATCTAGTCCTTGCGCCACTCTACCCGTACTTAGTTCGGGTAGCATCAGCACTAATCTGGCTTTACCGCCCATCGCTACATCACTGGTAGACGTTGCACCAACATGCGATGTTGAAGAGGTTGGCGAGTTTGGAAAGCCAAAGAAGAAAAGGTCTAAGAAGAACAAGTCGTGTAGAGACTTGGCTCTAGCCTGCCCAACATCCGGCTCATCTGGACCTATCAGGCAAAGTGAGCTGGTTACGAGTTCTCACTCAGCTGAAAGATCTGAGTTACAAACGGGCCCTCGATTGAGTCGAAAACAGAATGTAGTCATTAAAGGTGTCCCGGAGTCAGCTTCAATTATTCCAAAGGAGCGAGTGAAACATGACTTGGAACTCCTTAAATTGTATGCAAAAAAACGCTGCTGACGGACGGCGAGTCCATTCATATTCTCAAGGCATATAGAATAGGGAAGGCTCTGTCTACACCCAAATCAAATCCTCGACCAAGACCTCTTAAAATCATCTTGGAAAACGAAGCGCAGGCACAGCTCCTGCTACAGAGAAAAATCAACCCTGCGGGGTCCGCATTCTGAAGTGTTTTTTTCAACCGGAATATGGGTTGAAAAGAGCGAATGAAAATACGACAGCTAATAATAGAACTGAAAACACGAAAGACCAATGGCGAGGCGAATCTCAAAATAAGGGATGGACAGATAGTTCAAGTAAAAAGAGAATTTCTCTGGCCGAAGGCAGTCACCCTGACAGCCTAATTGTCCCGTTTCAGAAACCAAAAAACGTGCCCGCTTAAACTAATCGTCCTCAATGCCAGATCTCTGCTTAATAAGATGCCTTTGCTCCAGACTTTGGTTTTCATCCACCGCCCGGACATTGTAATAGTTACAGAGACATGGGCAACACCCTGTGTATCCGACTCCGAACTTTCTATTCTAGGCTACGCTTACATTCGGAAGGATCGACACGAGGGCCGTGGCGGAGGAAGCTGTATCTATGTTAGGCAACCACTTACATTTTTTCCATTGGACTTTTGCCAATTTAGCGCGGTAGAGGAGAGTTGTTGGCTCCGAGTAGTCCTAAAAGATAACTACTCTTTACTCGTTGGTAGTGTCTATCGCCCACCCAATGCCAGCGAGGATTACGATCTTTGTCTCTCGCTGGCATTTCACGCCCCAGCTGACTTAAATCTGAAGTACTGCTTGATTGCAGGTGACTTAAATCTTCCTGAAGTTCACTGGTTTCCAACTTCCGGTCCTGCAAAGTTCGAAGACCTACTTGAGGCCATATATATAGGCATGTGGGACCAGGTAGTTGATTTTTCCTACCCGAGGATCAAACATACTTCATCTTATTTTTTGTAGAGATTGTCAGCCATCGTCAGTGTCACCTTTAGATCCACTTGGGAATTCTGATCATACTATAGTTCTTTCTACACCAGAACTAGAGGCTGCTGAAACGTTTTCCAAAAATTATATCTTTTTTCGTGATTTCAGATCAGAAAATATGAGGGAATTGCTAACAAACCTAAATTCCCACGACTGGACTAACTTCTTTGTATGTTCGGATGTGAATGTTTGTACTGATACTTTTTACAAAGTTCTAGGTCCACTCATTTCTCGTTTTGTTCCCCGTAAGAAAATATTTAATGTCAAGGATGAAGTCTACCTCCCTTTATCATTCCGCCGTAGACTGCGTAGACTCTCCCGTCGTTTTCATCTACAAAATGACACCTCCGTCCTGCCCGTGATCCAGAAAATCTTTGAAGAGGCTAAGAGGCTGTCTGACGAAAAACGACAAGCCGATGAGGTTACCTTTGCCGAAAACCCTTCGTTAAATGTTGCGAAGCTTTTTTTGCGCACACTAAAAACGCAGAGAAAAACGCAGCACCCCGTACTTCGAGATGCTTTAGGAAACCCTATGGCTGACGCTAAGTTAAATGCTGATAGCTTCAATGCTTTCTTGTCCAGAACGTTTAGTGAACATACCGTCGCGCCCTTTCCTTACATCCGGGTTTGGACCGGTAACGTCCTCGAAACCATAACTTTTACCCTCTGGGACGTGACCGTAGCCATTCGGCGTTTTTCGTCAATCTTACAGTCCAGGACCAGATGGCGTCCCGGTTAGCGTTCTAAAGGCGGATGCAAACGATATATTTCCGTCCCTTCTGTATAAGATATTTAATCTTGCTCTTGAAAGTGAAACTTTCCCTACTTTATGGAAGGAATCGCACATACTGCCTATTCCGAAACACGGCCGACCTACGTCATTTGTCGACTTTAGACCAATAAATACACTACCAGCAGTCTCGAAGATCTTCGAGTCCTTGATCAAAGAAAAGATGATGTGTCACCTAAGAGAAAATAACCTACTTAATGCGGCTCAGCATGGTTTTCTCGAAAAAGGTCTTGTGACACTTGCCAGCTCTCTTTCTTTGATCATGTGCTACAATCTAGAGACAGCGGTTTTGCAATTTACACCGTTTACTTCGATTTCACTAAGGCTTTTGATCGTGTTGACCATGATCTTCTACTGCTGAAACTTGCCTCCTTCGGCATAGGTAACAAGCTTCTGAACTTAATATTTTCCTATTTGAATGCTCGAGCACAACGGGTTAAAATTTCTGATGTTATCTCCAACCCCACGCATGTGATGAGCGGAGTTATTCAGGGCAGCGTGCTCGGCCCGCTTCTATTTTGCCTCTTTGTAAACGATGTTCCTGATTGTTTTCAGTATGGTAGGCCCTTTATGTACGCTGACGATTTAAAAGTTGCCTATCGATATAAACCGGTTGATCGCAACATCATGCTTGAGCTCTTAAAAACGGATCTTCAGGCCTTTGCTCAGTGGTGTCGCACATGGCGCCTCTCACTTTCTTGGCAAAAATGCTCCGTGATGGTTATTGGCGACAACCATCAGCCCCACCTAAGCATAGACGGTCACGATCTAAACGTGCCCCGACTTATAAAGGACCTGGGCATATCATACTCTAGTAGTCTTAATCTGTCAGAGCACTGCGCCCTGATTGTCTCGAAAGCACGCCAAACTACTGGGTTTATTCTCAGGAATTTCAAAACCGTCAAAATTAGAATCAGCCTCTATAAAATGTATGTCAGACCTAGTCTGGAATATTGCTCGTTTCTATTTAGTCTTCTGCACGCAAGTGAACGAAAGAAGATAGAATCAGTCCAGCACTTCTTTACAAAACGAGTTTGCTATTCAGATCACCGAAAACTGTCCTATCACCAACGCTGTGAGCTTACAAGCCTTGACCCGCTGTGGCTTCGCAGATTACAGAAGGGACTATTTTTACTGTTTAAACTACTAAACAGTCGTACATTTAACCCCCTTATATCTCTGAGGCAACTCGACCACTCTCGGCGCACCAGTCATCGAGATGTATTTTTATTTCTTCCTTTGGCACGCACAGTTAGATACCGATAGTTTTTTTCGGTAAACGCTATAGCAATCTGGAATAAGTTACCTAAAAGTATCAAAATTCAGCGAAGCTATCCCTTGTTTACGCGAACTGTCCCTAGTTTTCTACATTCAGGACACCTTCCAAAACTTTTGGGTGCTGACTCTGTTGAAGCTCTCTTCGGTTCTGCTGGCGTTCATGGACTCTGAATCCTGTGCCGGTCTTCCTGCTGAGGGCAATACTACTGGCTCTGCAGACCTCAATCGGCTTATTTCTCAGTCGACAGCGAACAGCCGCTCGCCGAAATACCTGCTGGTGCAGAATATCGGACCCGTAACACTGAATGGAGAGGTTCTTCACCGGGCACCTGTGTTAACGCGTCCCTGTCCAGAACTTTAATTACTCAATAAGCTGCAGTTTTTTCTCCTGAAAACACCTGAAACAACGATCAGGAGTTTTTTTCACTGTCAGCTTGAACCTCTACTGTATATTTTTGACCTTGCCTGTAAACTGGCAATAAATAAATAAAATAAAATAAAATAAAATATGAGGCAGCTTGACCACTGAGTACACAGCAGTCACCACGACGTCTTTTTATTTCTTTCTCTGGCACGCTCAGTTTGGTATCGTCAGTTTGTTTGGTAAATGCCATTGCAGATTGGAATAAGCTTCACAAGAATATAACAATTCTGAAAAAATATTCTTCGTTTAAGAGAGCGATTACTACATTTAGAGAATGTGACACGAAATCTAGGCATCAACACAGTCAAATACATCATCCATCTTGACGGAGTACATGGTCTCTGAGCCCGGTCTCAGATCTTATCTCGAGGGCGTGAGCGCTGTACCTGCAGCCCTCAACCGGTGAATTCTTCAGGAGACAGTGAGTAGCCGTTCACGAATGCATCCTTGTCTGGTGCAGAATCCCGGTTACATGAAAAGGAAGAGAAACTGTAAACACATTGCAATCATGCTAACCTTTCCCCATTCGGAATTGCTATCACCTAACGTGCAGCAATTTTTTAGCTCAAATAACACTAATTAGTGAAATGCACTAATAACCATATTCCTTCAGGTTTTTTCCCGGCTAACCTGATCCCCACTGTACATTTCTTTTGACATTGCCTGTAAACTGGCATTGAATACAATTACCTATTTTCTTCAAGCTAAATTCATGATTCCAAAAATGTAAAGAAACTTCGCTTTACACATTCTTCTCATACGAAAGTCAAAGTGTGCGTTGAACAACACGCCCTTAGTTTCCTAATAATAATAATCCATTCCTTTTTGATTGTTTTCTGCATGCTTTTGCAGCAGCCTAACCGGTCTGTTGCTGGTCGCACGTGCAAAGCTACCGCTTATGTACTTTATTGTAATATGAGCTACTTTCCAGTCTGTAGGAGGAATTCCAGTATGGACGGATTTCTGGCACTGAATGGATAACGGTTTGACCAGCTCTCGGTCGAATTTGAGGAAACACTTTGCTGAAATCTCATGCAGACAAGGATATTTACATTCCATTAAGCTTGTTAGTTCTTCAAAAAATCCCTTCTTTTCGAAACAGAACACTTTAAAAAGTTTATGCTTCCATGATCTCGTAACTAGGTGCAATAAACACAATTTTTATTGTAAAAGCGCACTGAACCAACGAAGAAAAATGCCCAGTTTTGTTTGTGCTGTCTGAAAGCTTGCCATCATCGTCCATTCTTCAGAACAGGAATAAGGTTTCTATTCGATGTGTCTTTTCGTAAGGAGATAAAGAGTAGTTTAGAATTTTTAAAGGTTGATAGAGCAAATTACTCTCGAAATCCCATCGTCTTTTGAAAAACAAGGCTTTAACCTAGTTCCTTTTGATTAAATAGTCTTTGAAGAATGATTGTATTCAAATCGGAGGGAGAGATCGAAAGAATCCCGCCAGAACGCAAACGGATTTTAACCGTTTGTCCGTGCCATATATTTCTTGCATCAGCTGAAGCTACTGTAGATGCGCAATTTAAGATTTCAGTCTCAGAAATCCGAGTGATGGGACCCTATTTCCGCAACGTTTTACCTCAAGCGCGAGACTACCTTTAAATGCATTTTTCATGCAGAGCAAAACCGGAATGTATGCTTTTTCAGACTGCAAACATTATTCTGAGCATGATTTTGCATCTGCTTCGCCATTCTCAGACCATTTTGAATCAAAAGTACGTAAACCAAGCAATGCATATTTATTTATTTATTTATTGCCGGTTTACAGGCAAGGTCAAAAGAGATACACAGTAGAGGAAAAACTGCCAGTAACAAAACTCTTGATCGTTCTTTCACTTTTTTTCAGGAGAAAAAACTGCAGCTCGTTGAATGATGTAGTTTGGGACGAAAAAAGGTTGACACGGGTGCACAGTGCAGTTGTTTTCCGTTAAGTGTTATAGATCCGGTATTCTGCACCAGGAAAAGGTGTGTCTGCGAACGGTTGATCGCTGTTGACTAAGGAATTAGCCGATTATGGACTGCCAAGCCAGCAATATTGCTCTCAGCATGAAACCAGACACAGGGTTTAGAGTCAACGAACACCATCAGAACGGAAGAGAGATTCCACGGAGTTGGCACCCGAAATTCATGAGAGGTGTCCTGAATGTATAAAAGTAGGGACAGCTCTCTTAAAAGAAGGACATATTTGCTGAATTTCGATACTTATGGGGAGCTTATTCCAGATTGCTATGGCATTTACGGAAAGAAACTGGCAGTATGTAACTGTGCATGCCAGAATGAGAAATAATATGACATCTCGATGACTGGAGCGCCGAGAGTGGTGGAGCTGCCTCAGAGTAGTAAGCGGGTTAGACGTGCGACGGCTTAAAAGTTTAAACAGTAAAAATAGTCCCTTCTGTAATCTGCGAAGCCACAACGCGTCGAAGTTAGTGAGTTCAAGCGTTTTTGTTAGGGCAGGTTGCGGTAAAGAAATGCTTGACCGATCCTATCATCTTCACCGCTTCACACCGCTTCACAAAAGTGGAAGTCGTGCATTTGCTACAAATTACAGGCCTGTCAGCCTTACCTCAATCTGTTGCAAGGTTATGGAGAAGGTTGTCAAAAAGGAATTGATGATTTATTTAGAAAACCGTTACCTCTTATCGACTGCACAATACGGCTTTCGTAGGGAAAGATCGTGCGTTACGAACTTATTTTATACGATGCAAAGCTGGACAAAAGCACTCGATGCAAAAGACACTGTGCATGTGGCCTACATTGATTTTCAGAAGCTCTTCGATAGTGTTCCACACCAGCGTCTCCTTTACAAGTTGAGAATGTTCGGTATTGGCGGCAAACTTCTTACGTGGATCAATAATTTTCTCGTTGGTCGTTCCCAAGTGGTCTGTGTAGGCGGATCGCGATCAAAGCGCACAGTCATCGAGAGTGGAGTCCCACAAGGTTCAGTGCTCGGACCGATCCTATTTCTCTTGTTCATTAATGATTGTGTACAGGAATTGGACTGTAACTTTGCTATGTTTGCGGACGATATAAAAATCTGGAAAGTTATCCACAATGCTGCTGATGCAGACGATTTACAAGAAAATCTTCGTCGATTGGACGAGTGGTCCCGCAAATGGCTCTTGTCCTTCAACTCAAACAAATGCACCCTGCTACGTCTGGGAAATCGAAATCAGGACACTGATATGCGACCCTACTATTTGAACGGTTTGCTACTCCGAGAAGCACACACACAGAAGGATCTTGGAGTTTGGATGAAAGACAACCTGAAACCTTCTACTCAGTGTTGCAAGGCGGCTCAATCCGCCAATTCAATACTGTACGCTATCAAGTGGACATTTTATGTTTTCGATGAAGACTGCTTTTCTAAAGTCTTTGGTACGTTTGTAAGGCCACATCTTGAATATGCGATCCAAGCCTGGCGACCGTGGACCCAACAGGACTGCAACATGCTCGAAAGGGTGCAGCGGCGAGCCACGAAATTAGTAAAAAATCAAGCTGAACTGCCATATGAGATTCGTCTAAATAACCTAAAGCTCTATCCTCTGAGTTAAAGGCAGTTGCGTGGAGATTTGATACAAACCTTCCGTATCGTGCATGGCATGGTTTGCGCCCTCCTATGTGATGACTTTTTCCAACTTGCCACTACGAAAAATCTCCGAGGTCATCCATTCAAACTAAGTGTGCCCCAAGTAAGATTGGATGTAAGGAAGTATTTTTTCACTAACCGTGTCGTGGAACCGTGGAATAACCTACCTGAGGCGAGTGTTATGTCCCAAATCTGTGTATAAATTCAAACATCGGCTTGACATACATATGTTACAGCACCATGAAGACTATGTGACTACTTAACCTTAACAATATCAGTGTACCACGTAAATCTGCCTGCATTCACTTGACTGTTACTTCTTTAATTTGCTTCTTGTTCTTGCAACTTTTATGTAACAAATAGGGATTTCAAAGGCGTAAGCCTATTTTCCTCAAATACACTGAACTGAACTTCCATTCACTAGCGTGCAGAAGGCTAAAAGGAAACGATCAGTATTCCAGACTACTTCTGATGTATATTTTATAAAGTCTGGTTCTAACATTGACAGTTCAGCGATTTTGTGAGAAAATCAGGGTGCAGGGCTGTGACAGATAAAGACCACTAGAAAATGATATGCCCAGATCCTTTATAACTCCCGGCGCATTTAGGTCATGATCATCTATGCTTAGCTGAGGCTGATGATTGTTGCCAAAAGCTATAACAGGGCATTTGTGCCAAGAAAGGAAAAGGCACCATGTGCAACACTACTGAGCGAAGGCCTGAAGATCTTTTTTAAGAACTCAAGCACGATGTTGTGATCAACCGGCTTATATCGATAGGCAAATTTTTAATCGACGGCGTACAAAAAGGGCCTTTCATACTGAAAACGATCAGGAAAATCGTTGACATGAAGGCAAAATAAAATCAGGCGGGGCACGCTTCCCTGAATAACTTCACTCCTCACATATATAGGGCTGGAGGTAACATTGAAAATTTGCCAATGGATGCAAGTTTCAGGAGGAGGAGATCATGCTCAACATGAGCACAAGCCTTAGCGAAATCGAAATAAAAGGTGTTAAGTGCAAAACCGCTGTCCCTGGATTGTAGCACATGATCCAAGAAAGAGAGCTGGCAGATGTCACAAGATCCTTTTTTGAGGAACCCATCTTGAGCCGCATTAGGGAGGTTGTTCTCTGTTAGGCGACGCATCACCTTAGTCATTGGTTAAGTTCTTCTAGATCTTCGAGGCTGCGGGAATTTATTTATTGGTTTTCAAGTTATAAAAAGACGCAGATCGGCCATGTTAAGTTAAAGGTAGAATGTTCGATTCCTTCAATAACAAAGGGAAGGTTTCGTTTTCAAGTGCAAGATTAAATAGCTTAAACATATGTGACGGAAATATATCATTTACATCAGCCTTTAGAACGCTGACCGGGACGCCAGCTGGTCTAGGACTATGGGATTGAGGAAAACGCCGAAGGGATACGGTCACTTCACAGAGGGTAATAGTTATGGTTTCGAGAATGTTACCGGTCCAAACCCGGATAGTCGGAAATGGAGCGATGTAATGTTTACTAAACGTTCTGAACAAGAAAGCATTGAAGCTATCAGCCGTCAACTTGGCGTCAGCTTCGGGGTTCCCTAGGCGTCTCAAAGTATCGGGTGCTGTGTTTTGTTCTGCACTTTTACTGTGCGTGAAAAGAGTTTCGCAAAATTTAACGAAGGGTGTTCGGCATATTTGACTTCATGGGCTAGCTGTTTTTCTTCAGACAGCATCTTTGCCTGCTCAAAGATTATATCGATCAAGAGCAAGACGGACGTGGCGTTTTGTAGATGGAAACGACGGGAGAGTCAACGCAATCTGCAGCAGAAAGATAAGGGGAGGTAGACTTCATCCTTAACATTAATTATTTTCCTACTGAGAACAAAACGAGAAAGGAGTGAAACTAGAACTTCGTGTAGTGTATCAGTACAAACATTCACATCCAAGCATAGAAAGAAGTTAGTCTAATCTTGTCAGCAAGTTACCCATATTTGCTGAGCAGAAATCTCCGAAAAAAGTATATTTTTTGGAAAACGTTTCGTCAGCCACTAGTTCTAGTGTAAAAAAACTATGGCATGGTCAAAACTCCCAAGTGGGTCTTAAAGTGACTGATATTTGCTGACAACCTCTACAGAAAACACGATCAAGTATGTTTGATCCTCCGGTGGGAAAATCAACTACCTGGTCCCACATGCCGATATCTATGGCCTCAAGTAAGTCTTCAAACTTTGCAGGACCGGAAGTCACCTGCAATCAAGCAGTACTTCAGCTTTAAGTCAGCTGCGGCGTGGAATGCCAGCGAAAGACAGAGATCGTAATCCTCGCTGGCTGGGGGGGGGGGGGGGTGATGGGCACAACCAACGAGTAAAGAGTAGTTATCCTTTAGTACAACTCGGAGCCAACAGCTCTCTTCTACCGCAGTAAATTGTCGATAGTACAGCAGCAGAAATGTAAGTGATTGATTAATAAAGATACAGTTTCCTCCGCCATGGCCCTCGCGTCGACCATTCCGAATGTAGGTGTAGCGAATAATAGAGAACTCGTAGTTGGCTACGCAGGATGCTGCCCACGTCTTTGTAATTATTAAAATGTCTGGGTCGTGGATGAAAACCATAATCTTGACAGAGGCATATTATTAGGCGGAGATCTGGCATTTAAAACGAACAGTTTAAGGGGGCACTTTTTTGGTTTCTGAGACGGGACAGTTAGGCTGTCAGAGTGACTGCCTGCGACCAAAGAAGTGCTCTTTTCACTTAAACTATTTGTTTGTCTCTGATTTGGAGATGTGCCTCGCCCTTGGTCCTTCGTCTTTTCAGTCCTGTTATTAATTGTCTCCTTTTCATTCGCTCTTTTAGCCCGTATTCCGGGTGAAATAAAACTTCCGAATGCAGACTCCATAGGTTTGACCTTCTCCGTAGTAGGAGCTATGCCTGTGCATCATTTTCTAATATGATTTAAGAGGTCTTGGTCAACAATTTAATTCTGGTGCTGACGCAGCCTTCGCTTTTCAATATGCCTTGAGAATGTGGATGGACTCGCTCTCTGTTAGCAACGTCTTTGTATATAATTGACGAAGATCTAAGTCATGTTTAACTTGCTCCTTTGGAATTATTGACACTGACTCTGGGACGCCTTTTATAATTTATAATTTATAATTATCTTTCAACTCAATCGGGCACCCGATTTCAGCTCAGATCTTTCAACTAAGCGAATACTTGTATACACTTCACTCGATCCGATGTGTCCAGATGAACCGGATATTGGACTGGCTAGAGCCAAATCCGTGAATGTATTTGTCTCCTTAGACCTTTTCCTCTTTGGCTTTGCAAACTCACCAAACTTTTCAACATCGATTTTTGGTGCAGCTTCCAGCAGCGATGCCACGCTGGGTTGTAAAGCCAGATTAGTGCTGATGCTGCTTAAGCTATGTGACGATGGTGTGGAGCACGAACTAGATGTGATTCCCTTTCGAACGAGGGAAATGTTCACTGGTTTAGCGGGTTCGGCAGCTACGACTCCTTTTATCTCAGTTTGAGGTATGCTTGAAGAGGCTATATATGCGTACTAACTTTCTTTTACCGTAGGTTTTGGACGGACAGGTACTTTTTTAACAGGTGGACAAGAAATAGATTTTTTTAAAAATTATATATTTGTTGCTTTAAAATGGCTAGATCCTGCTCCATCTCTAAGAATTTCTGGAGAAGGCTGAAACACCCCATTCAAGTTTCGTCTTCGTAAGCTACATTAATTAAGCTTACGATACTTTTTGCCCGTTTAGCGGGGGTGAACAATTAGCAGAATAGCGATAGTTGTTATTATTTTCTGCTCCTGTATTAATCTGCTAGGCGAAGCTCTATCAATGTGGCCGAGTGGTTAGAGGCGTCATTCGTCTGTTCAACGCCATTCGGTGGCTCAGGTTCAAAACCAGGTTGAAAACCAATGTTTCATGGCAATATATTTAGGGCACATGCGTTCTGCATATATATGGGGATACAAAGCAAATGAATATGAATAAACACAAAATTAACGGAGAGTCGGTAATGATATTAAGGAATATGAATATATGAGGATTTGATTAAGGATCGGTCTGAAATTCACTCGTGGTGTTCATAGAACAACGACGACCACCAAAATTCTAGAAAAAATAGTTTATAATCAAATACAAAATTATGTGACAAACACCAAACTCATACCTCCCTTCCAACATGCCTTCTTACCTAAGAAGTAATGTCAGTTCTGCCATCTCACTGTTCTGGAATTCATTTCCAGCAGCATAGATGAAGGAAATAGGGTAGCCACAGTTTGCTTCAGTCTGAAAAAAGCCTTTGACAAAGTCCCCCATAAAAGGCTTATGACGAAGATAATAAGCTATGGCATACGGCCTCACTTACTTGACTTTCTCACATGTTCGCTCCAAAACAGACATCAAGTAGTGCAGATTCGAAACGTTTTCTCGGACCCATCTCCTATTACTAGTGGAGTGCTACAGGGCACCATTTTAGGTCCCCTTCTCTTTGTCATATATATTCACGACCTATCGACCATATTGGCCACTGTCAAATCATTTCTATATGCAGACGATCTAAAACTAGCATATGCATATAATGAGCGGACAATGACTAATATGCACATTTGCATCGCAATGGATCGCAAAAAGCTTAATGACTGGAGTAAGCAATGGCAAATGCCATTCTCACCGACCAAATGCCATCTAATGATCTTTGGTCCATAAAAGCTACCACCCATAATGTTTGATGAAATAAAAGAATCACTATCCATTGAAGACATAGAACTGAGCTATACAAATACTCTTGAATTATTCCCCCGTTAAATGAATATCACCGAAAGCCTATCGCCAATGCATATTCAAATGTACAAATTTAACCTCAAATACTATAAAGATGCATGTTTTTAAAATGTAGGTCAATAACCAATCTCAAATTATCAAACACAATATAATGACTGGCTGGTATCATTGAAATATTCTTTGCTGTTGAACGGTTCATGCCCATAATCCGTTTCTACCTTTTTTAGAGATCAGTTCAACTAAGCGTAGCTAATCGCCAAACCACACACCAGAACGATGCGCTTGGAGGCACTCGCATCTGATTTGATGTAATGGACAATCGAAGAGCCCGCGATCGACTCTACCCCGGTCGAATGAGCACTCGAAAATCCATAGATGACAGACAATTTTTGACCCGAAAATTCTTCACATGAAACATTAATTTTAATACTGTCAAGTTAAATATTTTCATGTTTTGCTATTACTGTGCCTTGGAAAACAGTTTTGTTTACTTAGAACAAACTCCCTGTGTTGCACACTGTTAACCAAGCCTACAACCAAACAAAGCTTAAGACTCAGCAGAAACAAGGAGTTTGATTTAGGTTTTTTCCTGTGTTCTAAGGAGATTGATGGAGCCCAAAAGGTGCTATATCCATAAACCTATAGTAATAGTATGAGGATTTAACGACTCCGCCTTTGGGTTTGCACGTCCAGTTGAGATAAATCCTGAGGCATGAAAGAATCCACAGCAATGGATTTTTTTCAAAGCCACAGAATCGTACCTTTTAAATTGCTATTTCCGAACTCTGGAGAACCTACAGACAATTCTTTAGTAATTTAAAAGCACCATGTCTTCTTCACTGAGGTATAGACTAAAAACTCGAAGGACTTGAAATTCGAAACCAATTTCAAATGATGCACCTTCTTGTTAAAATAAGCTTCGTATTCACCCTTAACTTGCTAGGATTCTCAAATATATATAACATGCGTTCTATCTGCATTCAACAATGAATCCAGACACCACCTTTTCTAAAGGTGCACCTGGTAATAAGCTCTTGGGCAAACTTTATAATAAAACTCGTAATTATTGAACTGAATAATCCGAAATTCGCCATTATGCCACCCCTCATAACAATTCGGACGCATATCGTATCCGACGGTACGATTATTCAAACGCGAATCGTATCCAACCATGACCGCATAATCCGGACTCAAATTGGATCCGAAAATTCGTATCTCATTATTCAGCCACACAGAAGACTGCTCAGATGAATCAATGATATACGCGAGCGTATTGCCTAAAATAATATAGCCTCTCGATTCGTAGGTTCCTCTTCAATTGTAGGTGTGCTTGAAGAGTTGTTTGCTGCCACGTCAGATACATCTGACGTCCAACTTGTCTCCTCATCAGCAGAGGAAATCTCTGAGTCCGAATCGTCATATGAGGAACTAGAGGAAGAGGTCAGATGCCACGACGATGAAGATGAGTCGGACGGATACATTTCCCTCATATTCTCGGCAATTTGACGTAAATCATCCAGAAAGTTTTTTCTGGGCACGCCTCCTAAGTGTTCTCTGAGATAGTGCTCTAAACATTCTGCAAAAAAAGCGAAAAAAACGGTCAGTGTAGACGGAACAGTGGTGCAGGCAGTTAAGCGACCGCGTCGCAGCACGAGAGCGCACGCAAGGGCGTGGCACGGCGCGCGCGGGATTGACAGCTCAGTGCTCGATCGATTTGCCAATAACGCTGCGCGCATTCTTTTGCGCCCTTAGCGACGCGTCATCGAGGTGCACTGGCAACCAATCAAATTCTAGCTGCGATTGACGTATGACCGGTCGAGTTTTGAATTGTATTTTATTGCTATTAGGGACGTAGCACAGGCTCCATCATCATTATTTAAAACAGTTGATTTCGCAATTGAAGGGAAATTTTCTGAAGAAACCAACGCTTTGTGTGCGCAAAATACGGAAAAGTAATATGAGGGACACAAGAAATATGTAGGGTTTAATTTTCGAGATGACAGTCGTAACATTTCTTAGAAACATCCACTTTCCTCCCAGGATTTTAGTCCTTAAACTTAGGAAAAAGATTGAAAATTTCCTATTGTTGGCGTTGGCAACAACACTGTCTATGGAATATTAGTATTTTAATACACTAAATAATGCACAGGATAAGGGGCAACTTTGTGTGAAGGTAATTTGTGACCCTTGCAAGTTCGTTTATTGCTTTCGTATGACTTGTTTTCTAGCCATGGTTAAGGCAGTAAATAAGAAAATTACCTCTTACTGATCTTTTAAATCTATTTAAAATGCCAAACATTGGACTTTAACTATATTTAGCTCATATACGTTTTTTATAAAACGATGACAAAATTTCTTGAATAATCAGTGGAAGAGTGGATTTTAATGCACGAATCAGGGAGAAATTGTGCGACACCTTCAAAAATGTCCTTTAAAGGACGCTTTTGAAGGTGTCTTTCAATTTATGTCGGTTAGAACTTTGATTCGCATTCAAACATTCTATATGATAGTAGTTTAAAGGCATAACCAGAAAGTCTTATCAAGGTTTGCCTCATAGATGACCGATCCATAGAGAGCTTCCTTTCTGGGCAGCACACCGTAAAACGTCAGGCGTTGGAATAAAGACTCTTCGCAGAGTACGTTTATTATGCGTCCACCGAAATTCCAAGTACTGTCCCCTTTGAATGCGGAAATTAAGATGTCTACCCATGAGATGTTAATTTAAAGAGGTAATTTACAACTCGGTACCTGTAGACTGCGTCAGAAAACGCAGCGGAAACCTACTCAAAACCAGAATTTATACCGAAGCGTTGGAAAAGGGGACCCTTGACAGAAGCGAAAGGTGCAATAAAGGTCATCAGCCTCTGAAAATCCAAACACACCGATGTCATTTTAAATGTGATTTCAGCCAAATGGATGACGAGTTGATGCATGGTTTGGTCTTTATCTCTTCGGCCCGTCTACGCCAGTCACCACTTTAATAAAATTTACCCCGTTTGTCAACAACTAAGAAATACACCTTGGGAAGAAGCAACTTACTGGTGTAGGGTTATGTGTTCACCTTTTATGCACCATCGTTCGCATCCGTAAAATACGGTAACATTTTTCATTTTCTTTATGAAAACCTTAACTGAAGCATTGCAAATTACCGCTGCCAAATAGTTTGCACAACACCTACACTTCCAATGGCTTTCCCGAATCAACAACGTAATCTTACAGCGAAGATTTAATTCCTTATGGGCTGCATAATTCTACCCAAAATAGGCCAAAACTCTTGCCTAATAATTTTTCAAACTGGTAGCCCATCGACTGCCAGATGGACAAGTAGCTTATCATTTAGAATTAACATTAAAAGGTTACGTAACTAGTCATTACCAGCAATAAGTGAATATACTCACCCCTGTCCATTGTGGTTATCGGTGTAGAGCAGCTTTTCGTGTTTGTGCGTCCGAGGGTAGGTTAGGCAACAACGGCCTGATAACGTTTAGCTAGATTCGCGATCGTATTGCCCACGGGTGCAGCACTCCACTTAAAGTCGGTTAGGCGTGAAAGACGCAGACGGAGTTTTGCACACCCTGAAGCGCTACGTGAAATGACCGCACGCGAACTCGTGTCCTCGTAAGAAGATGAAAAATCCGTATCAGCAGTGCAGCTCTCGATGATCACGATGACGAGGCCAATGACGATTATGTTTCAGACCAGTACCTTACCCTCAAATTTTCGTTAGACTTTTGAAAACTTCATCGACCTTGCGCTGGGCACGACGTCGCTAAGTGCGCTTGCAAATGTGCTTAACCATACTGCAAAGAAACAAAAGAAAACTGTTATGAATGGAGGCGGCAACAAGAGCAAAATGTCAAAACCATGTAGGAAATGCCATTCAGGAGTGCCTACCTGCTAGCAGGTGAGCGCACCGGCCAATCGATTGGCTTAACAGAGCGCATGCATTCGTTTGTGCCCCCTAGTTACGCCAGTGCAACACACCTAATAAGCAATCAATTACAGGCTCGATTTTCCCAAGGAAATTCGAGCTCGAATCGCGCTGTTTTGCTAGTAGGGCGGGAGAACTTCCAACGAGTAACATCGAGGACGTGCTGCTGCTTCTCTCTCTAGTCGCCAGCCTATCTGTAATAGGCGTGTGACTGATTCCCTTTTATAATCCGAAATGGGTATCTTTATCTTTCGTCCATATTCGGTGGTAAAAGCCTGCTTGTATGCCGTTCCAAACATTTCATGGACTCCATGAATTGAGACCCTGCTAACACTCGGTCCCTTCATTATGCGCAATTAGAAGGTGCTAGACGGGGCTAGACACGTATGTGTACATTTCAGACTATCACATTTTTTGTTTTACATGTATTATCTGAATGTTCTGCTTTACTGACATTGTCAAAACAAGCCATGGATTTGAGAGAGAAAGACATGTTTGTTCGTAATAAGTTAAACCACTACAGGAGCCAGTACACTCGCATGATCCGAATAGATAAGTGATGGTAAAAGTTCACTCTTAAAATCAGTTTAGCACACACGGTTCACTTGTGTTCTGATGCAAAATCTGCAAGGGTGGGTGACAGCAACCTGACATAAAATTCGTTAGGGCAGCATATTGGATGGTGTCAACATATTATATTAAAAAGGGGATATGAGTACATCACATAAGATGAAGAAAATGCCGAAAATATTAAACCTCAATGAAATTATCGGGACAAGCCACTGCCCAAACAAATTTATCCAACTAATGAACCCGCGAAAAAAGAAGCAATCTGCAAATCTCAGAATACAAAAAACGACGAACTGCCCACCAAAAACCTGAATGTCCTGCAACCATTTAAGGATACCATGTAATGCGAACATTGCATGAAATTTTAATATTGTTTATTGAACGGAAAAAGGACTTTGAAACATCGTGAGCATTAGTGAGGGCAAAATAACCATTTGCTTATAGTGAAACAAGTTTTCATTTTAAGACACTTGTCCAGACCTACAGCCTTCCCAGAGACCACAGCTAGGTCTATATGCTTTTTTTTACATAAGAAAAAGTGGCATATGAGCCGATGTTTCGGACCATCTGGTACTGGCAGGGATTATTTAGAAAGATTTACGATGCTGCTCATTAGTAAAAGGCTAAAAGGGCTGCTGATCTACATGTGTTCAATGGACTCTCCCAACCCTCTTCATATTTGCCATATTATGCGGGCCTAATTTGCTCTAAAAGCAGCATTTTTCTCATGTTTCCGTTCTAACATGCACATTGGTCATGTAACCCATGCTGTCGTGTACAAACGGCGAACCTGGATACATTTGTGTTCACTATGCACTTTTTCCTGAACCACCAAGTCCCGACCCAGTCGATCTCGTAAGCACGTGGTCCATGTGACTTCTAGCCAGTTTTCAAACGTTTAATGGCGTCTCAATTTGAATAACTGCGCAAATTATTACAAGCAGTTCGCTCTGCTGGCATAAAAATGAAACACAGAACACATTTGGTTTTTTTTGATTGCAGACATTTTCAACCAACTGACTGGCTAAATTGAGGTACTGTCGGCGAGAACCACTACTGAAGAGTATAAACAGACGCCAGCATGGCGCGAATACTAATTGCCTCACGCTTTCCTTTGTGGACATTCAACATCCTTCTGTGAGCTGTTCATGCGGTTGAGCCCTGTCGCACCAGTGAAGGTACGTAAATGTTCTTTTTAAATTTGTGCATAGCATCCAAGAGATATAATAGCACACAGATTGATGACATTGAAATAAGCTATTTATTTACCGGTTATCAATTTTTTCCCACCTCTCCATCTTAAATATCTTTTGAAGAAGAACAAAACCTTACTTGAGAAGAGGTAGCAAAAAATTGACCGGAATGCACTGGCAGTTTGAAGCGGAATCGGACGAATTTATGCGTGGGATAACGAGCCTGCAGTAATATTTTGCGAAACCCAGTAACAGAAAACTCTTCACGCCCATTTGCTCAAAGTCAACAAGGTAACTTTAAATATCAGTCTAACATCGTTTACGTGAGTGTATTAATAACTGAGTAAACTGGAAGGCATCCTGGCGTTAAAAAGTCTGTTGGCACACAAACACACAAGATACATATAAACACTGTACGTAGCTCACGGCTCCATTTCCCCTGAAATTGTAACGAGCTGATGATGAATTACTGAAATCACATGTTTTCAATGGTAACATGGGAACTTTTGCGGAGCTAACATTAATGTTATGCAGTGTTTCGGAAAGGCATTATTGTCACTCACATGTCGGCTTAAACTAGGAGTATTTCGAATGACGGTAGGGTGACCTTTGGAAAAATAATTTAAAATTTAAAGAGGGTGGTACATATTTCGTTACTTCACCTTAGGAATAGAGAGTCCGTCAGTTCGCTATATAAAAAGCTACATCTCGATTCTCGTCAGCGGTTTAAGATTATTTTAGATATGCAACAAACATTGATGGTCTGAATTGTTAAAGCTAACTGTATGATCTTCTAAGGAAAATAAAACGCAGAGTTAATCCCTATCCTGATTGGTAAAATGCTCTTCCAGTTTCACTCATATGCTTAAACTTCTTTTCGCACATTCCTTAAACATAAAAGCAGAGCAGTTACCATTCATGTACAAAAGTGTAAAATGTGTCAATCGGAATAAAATAGCAAAATCATTTGACCTTATTCATCTGGTGGATTCTAGGTTGATTGCTTTGGAAACTAATCTTAGACAGGCAACTTACTGATTTATGATTGCTGGATTCTACATGTCACAGTAGGCTGGAAAGCTAACTTGATAAAAATCAGGGCTTCCAGTGATCTCTCGTAGCACGAGTGACTAGAGCTCGTTTAGCCAAAACTGGCCACAGGACAATTATGGTTGGGTCAGAACGGTGGACAATCGACGCATTGAATACAATAAAGCCAAAAAACAAATACATTTCCGCCAAAAATATTCTACTTATGAAAATGAGCCCAATAATTAGAAAATAAATGAAAAACAATTAAAATTAAATAAAAAATATTGAATAGACAGCTATGGAAAATTGCGACAGGTAAGGAATCAATTACAAACATTAACTGGGAAAGAAAAACACCATGTTTCAAATAGACTAACTGAGAGAATTGACTGCAAGGCACAAGGACGCAAGAGAAGCAATGACATTGCAAGCAAACCGACAAAGAAACAGTAAGAAAATGCACGGATGAGTGTATTTAGGTATGCCCAAAATAATAATAATAATACTGTACTTCGAAAATTTAAAAAAATTTCAGTCATGTGTATATGAAACGTATAAATAACAAAGAAACACCTTTTGTATCCAAAATAATATAGCTAAAAAAAATTTATTTTTAAAATAAGAAAAGATGTAACGTGTATAAGGGGTATCAAGAGTAAGCAAAGGGTTTATCAATTGGACTGCAGACGATGCCTATAAATGTTTCGTTTACATTGCAGGCCAACAGCAGAACCTAACAAGTCATGAAAACATTGCTGGCATTTTTAGAGGGCACAAGGGAGAAGGAATGCGAGATGGACATTGAGATCTGCTATAAAACGGTAGTGAAATGGTAAAGCCTCTGTCCAAATGTCTGCTTAACAAGAATAGTGAACGAAAAAGTACAGACGTGCGGCCGGGGAGTTGAAATGCAAGTGGACAAAACACACACACACACACACAAGCGGGCGAAAATACAATGCTGGAAGAGAGAAGAGGCAGTATTGACTTCGTGGAATTTACGATACTAAAAGACGAAAAGCTCTGAAGGAGCAAGTGAACAATGGGAACTGACCAGCCCTGAAACCTGTACAAAATGCGTTGGCGGGCAAAGACCTACAAGCGTCTTTCATGCGAGAAGTACCATTCTTTCACTTTAAAACACTGAACACACTTAAGCACACTACAATCGGAAGGCCACGAACGCGATTGAGGCCAACTAGAGAAGGCATCCGCGAAAGGGACATGTTTACGGTGCGGAGCAGTACAGGCTATGATTCGGCCTTAAAGCCATGTGTCCAAATCAAGCATGGGAGGTATCCCTGTCGCATCTAGTCCAAGAATTTCCAGTAACCCATTTAGAAAACAAAAATAACAAAACCAACTCTACGCTAAAAACCACTCAAATTTCCATGATGACGTTGTATGAGGTAGTTCATCTTCTGTATTTATGTAAATACCGATGCCAAAACGACTAAACAACGTGTTACCATACCTTAATCGCATATAGGAACAATCTGAGTAATTTATTTGGAATTCAACAGAAAATATACATTTGTTGTATTAATTATTTCTTCGTGCCACAGAACACTGTTACTCATATTAACTGCCTATTAATATTTAGTCTGGGAAGCACCAGAAGTACATGTAACTGTCTCAGCAATTAATTTAACATCCTTCATAAAATAATTTGATGATGAATTATCCAAGTATAGTAGGGTTTCCTCGCGTACTGCAGATATGCAAGGCCAGATCTACTCACGGCTCGCGTTAATCCTCCTTTGCACAGTTCGCGCGGATCCATTTGTACCAGTTTAACCGAGAGGGCTGTGATAAAACAACATCAAAACGAAAAGGCACCTCTCAGGTAGTCGTGAAATTGTCCTGCCATTGAACATGGCCATTGCGCCGGACCCCAGCGTCCGAAGATGAACAATTTTATTGAAATATATAAATATAATAAAAAAGTCAATTTTATAGTTTAGTTACAACTAAAAACCCGAACCTTTATTCACGCAGGCATGTAATAGTAAATGTAAAAGCTCCCCTTCCAAGGAAAAAAAGAGGACCAGTCAAGCATCTGCTGAGAACTCAGATAATCGCTGGACTGATCTGGTTCCGGCATACAGAGCACTGCGCAGTCACATCAAACTTGCACTGTTCATCGTTCATTAACTTATACACCTGTGATTTGTTCTGCTGATGCTACTATTTTCAGGCTTCTGTTTCTTCGTCGTCTTTTGTACTACTATATGTGATTATTTTGCTGTGCCGTCTGTAGTTATATTATCATAGCCTGTTTCTCTCCAACAACCGGCCGCCTTCGTGCCATGCATATACTGAAAGAATGGCCATTAGTTCTAAATAGGTATCACGATTTCAGTCGCAAAATTCTTAGAGGACATTAGCGAGTGTCCTGCTACCATATTTTTTTAAAACAAAGGGCTAACAATTTTTGCATATTTAGATTGCACAAATTGATCGGTTCGCGCCAGCACTATGAAATGCAGACGCGGCTTTCATGGCTAAAAGAAGACTTTTTCCAACCAGCAAGGGTTAAAAGGACAAGGTTCCACTGCGCCTCAAATATTCCATTAGAATGCATGTAGACCCTAATGCACCCTACCGTTTGTTGGCCTCAACAAAACACCTGCGTGGCAATCCCTTAAAGCTTCCAGGAACTTTGTCACACCTGGATATTTTTAGATATGCCTGCTCGCAGTGATTTGTCGGTCCTCGGACAATTTGAACGAGGACGCACTCATGACGGACGCAGCAGAGTCATTTGAGCTCAACTAGGTTGTAAAGTGGCTTGAAAACGTCAGCCTATATAGGCAGGCAAATGCTGATAAGCCTAAGAAAGTTACTGTCTATATTAGTCAAATACCGGATTTGAGGGCACAATATAAAAAAACAGAACGCAAACATTCAACCTGTAACGAAACATCCGGACAAGTGTATGCTCAAATAAATTTATCCAGCCAACGAATCGACAGTCAAACCTCAGCAGTCCCACCGCGAAAGTCTGCCCTAGGATCTCTTGAAACTCCTGCAACCATTTTGGAATAACACGGAATTCTGTGACATGCACATAAGAACCACTATTGATTGTTTCAATATCCTTTTGTGTTTATAATGCATGAATGCTAAGTTTACAATGATAAGGTCTGTGGCCGCACGAAGGCAGTCTCCAAGGTTGACAGGCAAATAAACAAGGCTAACGTATACTTTGAAATGAAAGATCATCTGTTGACATTGTAGGAACATTGAACATGGTTTTTTGATGGAAATTGAATTCTTAAACCTTATGAACATTAGTGAAGGTAAAATAATTATTTTCTTTTCATGAAACAACGTTTCATCCTTAGATGCCTAGGCAGAAATAGAGCATTTCCAGGGACCACGGATAGGTTAATATGCTTTTGGTAAATACGGCAGATTTCCGTACGTGGTGATGTATTCGCCCATCCACTATTTAGAAAAATTGACGATTGTGCTCATTAGTATTGACAGTGATTATAACATGTTTTTACGGCTGAAAGATATTTGGCACAATTTAAACTAAAGTAAACAAATATAGTTTTGTTGGGTATTGCATTATCGACGCTGCCGATTACTGACATTATTGGCATTATGTCACTTTCATTGACTTTGGTTACAAGCGCAACACAACCTGACGGGAACTAGTTTACATTCCAGCAGGCCAGTTGTTCAGGCACACATGAAATCAAAATGCAACATACCTCTTCTGTCTTTTCCAATTCTGGCAGCTGAGTAAAATAACTGGATGAATACGGGCAGCCACTCTAAATGAGACGCCAGTTTAACTTTAAAAAAGCTCGCAAAAAGACACATTGACCACGTGCTAGCAAGGTGAACAGAATCGAGACGTCATGGTTTGGAAAAAAACCGACTGAAATGACTGAAGGCCTATGCGGTGAGTGAATGTGCGAGGGCATTGCTGACAGAGCAGACGGGCGCGGAATCGGTCCGTCGGGGACCCTCAGACACTGGTTCACCAGTCTCCTTTTGCGATCGATTCGCCAGTAGCCGACCAGGCCGATGCGTAATGTGCATCTGCTATGGTAATGATGGCAGGATAGGTCAGAGTGCCGAGTCAGCGTGGTTTTTGCTCCTCGTACTGGTTTGGGCTGGGACTGGGAGTGTTGACAGGTGCGCTAGACTTGTTAGGTGTGTCGAAATTGCGGTCGATTCCTGTGTCATGAATGCACAGGAGGCCCAGTAGACCCATATATTCACCGCGCTCCGTTGAATAAGTTGTAAGTGCAAGGGACACTGTAATTACCTAGACTTATCTATCTAGGAAAGTTGATCTCGGACCCCAAATATTTGTCGTTTATTTTCTTGGTCCCAGCATCCTAAATGGAATTAACCGTATTTGTGACTGTGGTGTTGGTTACACGTTGAAATCAAAATTGAACCAACTACTGTTATGGAAAAACCCAAATACGTCAAGGAAGATAGAAACTCCTGGATTCCGGTGGTTCCACGCCGAATGGCCATGCAAATTACGCTGACATGTTGCATGTTGGAGATCGATCCTGCTATGTCTGAAAGAAGGTAATTATCTGACCCAAAGTAAAAAAATACCACAACCAAGATGGCATTCGCACAGCTGAGTTCAAATATTGGCCCACTAAGATGCGAGAGGAAGGGTCTAGTGGGTAGGACTGTCAATGGGTTTGGTGCACACTTATGCATGCGTCACTAAGAAGATTTTGGAAAGCACTCTGCATGAGTGAACGCATGTTCAGGACCGAAAACTGTCTCCAGGTAGGTGTCTTCGTCCGAAATATTTGTATGATGTCTTGTTTAGATGGTCGAAAGGGATCTGTCAAGGTAATTCCCTTCAGATGAATTGTTGCCAAATCTGCCCCCTCACGCTGTTGCTCGTAGGTTTTCCTTCATCATTTGGAAACTGTCAGTCGCCGAACGCCTAAACGATCCGTCTAACATAAATTCCCCCTCCTGATTGTAAGAAGGCACATAAAAATTACTTGAGCCAAAACTGGTGGAGATATTAAAACAAAAAGTTACTTTGCAAGCAAACTGGTCATGCAAAATTATTGTTTACATCAGCACATACTGAAGAGATTGTCTTCGGATAATTTTCATTAATCCAGAATTGGAAGACCTAGCCTTCCGCCGGGGCTGCCGTAATTTGTCGCAAAATAATTTTTTAAAAATCCGATTGACGTTTTTGACATTACCACTCATGATACGGATTATCAGAGTGTATTAGTTTCCAGCAAAAGGTCATGCAAGGAGCTTCACCAAATCAAATCGTTAATGTTTGTGGTGTATCGTACATTTTCTTAAGTCACTGTAATGCCTTGAGATGTTTGTTACACGTCGAGAGTTTATAAAATGTTTCTTCTTAATGAGAGATAACGAAATATGTACTAGCCTATTTAAATTAGATTTTTTAAATGGTAATCATAGCGTGATTTTAAAATACCTAAAACATACGCCGACCTTTGAGTGATGACAACGCGTTGCTAAAAATAGTGCATAGAAATCAATCCTTCTTACCAGTTTAATCAACTTTATTAGCGCGCTCCGGTAAATGATGCTTCATTCATATGCGAAGCTACTCGAGTTACTTTGAGCATTGTGGTGTGAACAGTTTGGCGTGAAAGGATGCTGCAAAATATCAATCTTCGTCTTTGTCGCCCTACGCATAAACTTGTCAGATTGCGCTTCAAATTGCGTATACTATCCCGACAGTTTGTTGGATATCTCCTCTGCCGTAAGGTTGTTGTCAGCTGCCGGACATCTGAGGACTATTTCAAAAGATAGAAAAGAGGGACTGGCATGCAAAATGGATAACCGATGAATAGATAGGTGATTTTTAACATTGGTGCACTTTGTGAACTAATATATATGCCTCGGAGGTTATTGATACTAAAGAGAGAGCATAAACTAACCTTTACTTGTCTGACACGACTGGACTGCATAAGCAGCCAATAGAGGTAGAATCAATGCCCGCCACATTCCGTGGGAAAGCACGAGACAGTAGGAATTTGTTGGCCACTGGCTTCTGCTTATATACTTCAATGGTGGATCTCGCCAACCATTCATAAATCCATAAGGTTACTTGGTCGAGCACATTTACAATCAAAATGCATCGAACCTATTTCTTTTCTTTTTCTGCAAGTTGAGCGAAATGATTAGATGAATATGTGCAGCCGTTGTAAAAAAGACACCAGTAAGCTTTTCAAAACTAGCTAGAAGACATATTGACCAAGTGCTAGCGTGGTTGACTGAATGCTGACTTCATGGTTTAGACAAAAGTGCACAGCATAGACAAATATATCTCATTTCGCCGTTTGTGCGCGACAGCATGGGCTGAGTGGTTTATATGCATTGAAAAAAATACACAACTGATTGTCGCTTGTTTGTTTGTTTGCTTGTTTCTTCCGATGGACGCATTTGACACGTTTGCGAAAGAACGTTATCTGCTGTCTTTTAATGTTAAAGAATCGTCTGAAAAGATGTTGAAGCATTTGAATTAAATTGAAAGCCAACCTAATCAATCATGATACTGATAAACAGTGCGGAGTATTTACCTGTAGAAGATCATGCAGATAGCTTTACGAAATCCGTTCGCAATGATTGTTGCGTATCTGAGCTAATCTTAATCGATTTTACAGCATTCAGATGTGGTTTCATACGAGGAGAACATATAGACCGTCTATTCTTAAAGTTAAACAACGAAATATGTGCTACCCCCGTTAAAATATAAATTATATTTTTGAGTAGGTATCCTTCCCTGATTTAAAATACCTTAAATTTAAGCCGACGTATGAGTGATGCCAAGGCGTTTCTAAAAAAGTGCATAGAAATTAGGGCAACTTACCAAATTATTCAAAGTTATAAGTACACTCGGGTCGACGATAGGTAACTGCTATTTAATGTTGCCGAACATGTATTGAGGGTAAACTAACAATTTACTCACTCTGAACAAATTTTTGTCGTAAGACACCTGTGGACAAATACAGCCTCTCCATTCTTCACACTTATGGTAAAATTCTTTTTGCACGTAAGAGTGACTTGCGTGCGTGCCAATGTATTGGCCCATCCAGTATTGGCAAGGATAACTTGAAAATACTGATGAAGCTGCTCATAATTAAAATGCTGAGGAGGTGAGTGACCGACGTTCCATCGTAGTAAACTTCCCAGAAAATACGTGTTCAGGGGACTCGTCCATATGTGCTCGAGTATAGTGGGGTGCGAATACCCAGTACCTTGCATTTTTCTCTAAAATTTATCGTGTGTTAAGCATCTTTCTGATGGCGGCTCTTGCGGTTGAGCCTTGTCGAAAAAAAGTGAAGGTAAGTAACAATCTGAGATTCATATATATTAATAGAACAAGCGAGTTGATGTTGAAATCAGCTATTTATCTGTTTTTTTCCTTGCCTCCCAGTTCTGAATGTCTTCTTCAGAAGTGCTCACCTGTCTAACAGTAGACAAAAGCCTTACTGCGGATGGATATCAAAAAATAGACCGGAGAGCATATGTACCTCGAAGCCCAATCACAGGACCCGATGCCATGAACGACGGAGCCGAAGATCAATACTTTGCGGAACCCACTTACAGTTAGTTGTTCACACCACGATGCTCAATGTCAGTTATGCTTCTTAGAATATCAATTCCTATGGCCATCACTTACCCGAGAGTATTAATTAGGTTGAGTAAACTGGTATGTAGCATAGGTTGTTATGCACGTGTTTAGAAGGGTCTTGCTACCACTCTACTGTCAGCTTAAACTTAAGGCCTTTTGAATCATGGTAGCAAAATATGGAAAAAAGAAATTATAACTTTAAAAATGGTGATAGATGTCGCGCGGTTTCCTCTTACGAATAGATATTGTATATGTTCCCCACACATAAAACAACTTCTCGATGCTGCTCGGCGTTTTTATTTTACCCTATATATGCCAAAACCTTTAAATAATTGGATGGGGTTGTCGCCTATACGTGACCTTGCGTTGAATATTAGGAAGAATAAATATATCCATGTCTTAATCCTAACGCGAACCCTAACATAAAAAAAATAATTGTAGCCTTAATCATAACCTTTTCCCTACCCTAAACCTATACCCTAGAGTTAACATGAACCCAAACTTTAAACCTTAAGATACTCCTGCCCCTTAGCCCTAACATAAAACTAAACCTGAACCGTAAAATTAAACCGTAACATTAAGACAAACCCAAATTATATCCTTTAACATAATCCTAGCCCTAACCCTTATATGTAACCCTAATCTTCATGTAACTCCAAAACCTAACTCCCCCGGAATTCGGCACAAAGTCGCTGACAACAACATTACGGCAGAAGAGATATCCAACACACTGACGGGTAAGTATATGCAATTTGAAGCGCAATCTGACAAGTTTATGCGTAGGGCGACGAAAACGAAGATTGGTATTTTGCAACATCCTTTCACGCTAAACTGTTTACACCACAATGCTCAAAGTCACTCGAGTAGCTTTAAATATGAATGTAGCATCATTTACCGGAGCGCGCTAATAAAGTTGATTAAACTGGTAAGAAGGATTTATTTCTATGCACTATTTTAGCAGCACCTTGCCATCACCCAACGGGTTGGCGTAAGTTTGAGACATTTTAAAATCACACAATGATTACCATTTAAAAAATCTAATTTAAATAGGCTAGTACATATTTCGTTGTCTCTCCTTAAGAAGAAACATTTTGTAAACTTTTGACGTGTAACAAGCATTTCAAGGCAGTAAAGTGACTTAAGAAAATCTACGATACACCACAAACATTAACGATCTGATTTGGTAAAGCTCCTTGCATGACCTTCTACTGGAAACTAATACACTCTGATAATCAGAATCATGATTGGTAATGTCACAAAGGTCTTTCAGTTTCAACCATTTGGTTAAATTGGATGCGGACAACATTTTATTCAAAAGAACGCAGCAGTAACAAAGGCGTCAATCAGAATAAAATAAAAAAATCATTTGACCCAATTGTGAAAAAGGACGGCGGCCTCGGTGGAAGGCTAAGTCTTCAATTTCTGGATTAAGTAAAAGTATCCGAAGACGATCTCTTCAGTATGTCCTGATGTACACAATACTTTTTCATGATCAGTTTGCTTGTCAATTAACTTCTTTTGATTTAATTTCTCCATCAGTTTTGTGGGAAACATATACACTATCTATTCGTAAGAGGAAACCGCGACATCTATCACCTTTTTTAAAGTTATAATTTCTTTTTACCATATTTTGCTCCCGTGATTCAAAAGGCCTTAAGTTAAAGCTGACAGTAGAGTGGTAGCAAGACCCTTCTAAACACGTGCATAACAACCTATGCTACATACCAGTTTACTCAACCTAATTAATACTCTCGGGTAAGTGATGGCCATAGGAATTGATATTCTAAGAAGCATAACTGACATTGAGCATCGTGGTGTGAACAACTTACTGTAAGTGGGTTCCGCAAAGTATTGATCTTCGGCTCCGTCGTTCATGGCATCGGGTCCTGTGATTGGGCTTCGAGGTACATATGCTCTCCGGTCTATTTTTTGATATCCATCCGCAGTAAGGCTTTTGTCTACTGTTAGACAGGTGAGCACTTCTGAAGAAGACATTCAGAACTGGGAGGCAAGGAAAAACAGATAAATAGCTGATTTCAACATCAACTCGCTTGTTCTATTAATATATATGAATCTCAGATTGTTACTTACCTTCACTTTTTTCGACAAGGCTCAACCGCAAGAGCCGCCATCGAAAGATGCTTAACACACGATAAATTTTAGAGAAAAATGCAAGGTACTGGGTATTCGCACCCCACTATACTCGAGCACATATGGACGAGTCCCTGAACACGTATTTTTCTGGGAAGTTTACTACGATGGAACGTCGGTCACTCACCCTCCTCAGCATTTTAATTATAAGAGCAGCTTCATCAGTATTTTCAAGCTATCCTTGCCAATACTGGATGGGCCAATACATTGGCACGCATCGCAAGTCACTCTTACGTGCAAAAAGAATTTTACCATAAGTGTGAAGAATGGAGAGGCTGTATTTGTCCACAGGTGTCTTACGACAAAAATTTGTTCAGAGAGCTAAATTGTTATACCCTCAATACGTGTTTGGCAACTTTTAAATAGCAGTTACCTATCGTCGACCCAGAGTGTACTTTATAACTTTGAATAATTTGGTAAGTTGCCCTAATTTCTATGCACTTTTTAGAAACGCCTTGGCATCACTCATACGTCGGCTTAAATTTAATCTAAATCAGGGTAGGATACCTACTCAAGAAAATATAATTTATATTTTAACGGGGGTAGCACATATTTCTCGTTGTTTAACCTAAGAATAGACGGTCTATATGCTCCTCGTATGAAACCACATCTGAATGCTGTAAAATCGATTAAGATTAGCTCAGATACGCAACAATCATTGCGAACGGATTTTCGTAAAGCCATCTGCATGATCTTCTACAGGTAAATACTCGCACTGTTCATCACTATCTGATTTGATTAGGTTGGCTCTTCAATTTAATTCAAATGCTTTCCAACATCTTTTTCAGACGATTCTTTAACATTAAAAGACAGCAGATAACGTTCTATCGCAAACGTGTCAAATGCGTCCATCGGAAGAAACAAACAAACAAGCGACAATCAGTTGTGTATTTTTTTCAATGCATATAAACCACTCAGCCCATGCTGTCGCGCACAAACGGCGAAATGAGATATATTTGTCTATGCCGCACTTTGTCAAACCATGAAGTCAGCATTCAGTCAACCACGCTTAGCACTTGGTCAATATGTCTTCTAGCTAGTTTTGAAAAGCTTACTGGTGTCTTTTACAACGGCTGCACATATTCATCTAATCATTTCGCTCAACTTGCAGAAAAGAAGAAATAGGTTCGATGCATTTTGATTGTAAATGTGCTCGACCAAGTAACCTTATGGATTTATGAATGGTTGGCGAGATCCACCATTGAAGTATATAAGCAGAAGCCAGTGGCCAACAAATTCCTACTGTCTCGTGCTTTCCACGGAATGTGGCGGGCATTGATTCTACCTCTATTGGCTTATGCAGTCCAGTCGTGTCAGACAAGTAAAAGGTTAGTTTATGCTCTCTTTAGTATCAATAACCCTCCGAGGGGCATATATATTAGTTCACAGTGCACCAATGTTAAAAATCACCTATCTATTCATCGGTTATCCATTTTTGCATGCCAGTCCCTCTTTTTCTATCTTTTTGGAAATAGTCCTCAGTTGTCCGGCAGCTGACAACAACCTTATCGGCAGAGGAGATATCCAACAAACTGACGGGGAAAGTATATGCAATTTGAAGCGCAATCTGACAAGTTTATGCGTAGGGCGACAAAGACGAAGATTTGATATTTTGCAGCATCCTTTTCACGCCAAACTGTTCTACACCACAATGCTCAAAGTAACCCCGAGTAGCTTCGCATATGAATGTAGCATCATTTACCGGAGCGCGCTAATAAAGTGTATTAAACTGGTAAGAAGGATTGATTTCTATGCACTATTTTTAGCAACGCGTTGTCATCACTCAAAGGTCGGCGTATGTTTTAGGCATTTTAAAATCACGCTATGATTACCATTTAAAAAATCCAATTTAAATAGGCTAGTACATATTTCGTTATCTCTCATTAAGAAGAAACATTTTCTAAACTCTCGACGTGTAACAAACATGTCAAGGCATTACAGTGACTTAAGAAAATGTACGATACACACACAAACATTAACGATTTGATTTGGTGAAGCTCCTTGCATGACCTTTTGGAAACTAATACACTCTGATAATCCGTATCATGAGTGGTAATGTCAAAAACGTCAATCAGAATTTTATTATTTTACGACAAATACGGCAGCCCCGGCAAGGCTGGAGTCTTCCAATTCTGGATTAATGAAAATTATCCGAAGACAATCTCTTCAGTATGTGCTGATGTAAACAATAATTTTGCATGACCAGTTTGCTTGTAAAGTAACTTTTATGTTTTAATATCTCCACCAGTTTTGGCTCAAGTGGTCATGTGCCTTCTTACAATCAGGAGGGAATTTATGTTCAGACGGATCGTTTAGGCGTTCGGCGACTGACGGTTTCAAATGATGAAGGAAAACCCACGAGCAACAGCGTGAGGGCAGGTTTGGCAACAATTCATCTGAAGGGAGTACCCACCACGGCCAGATCCTTTCATCGACCATCTAAACAAGACGTATAAATATTTCGGACGAAGACACCTGCCTGGAGACAGTTGTCGGTCCTGAACATGCACGTTCACTCATGCAGAGTGCTTTCCAAAATCTTCCCACTGACGCATGCATAGGGTGTGCGTACTTGTTGAGCAGTCTCACCCACTAGACCCTTCCTCTCGGATCTTGGTCGGCCAATGCTCGAACTTCAGCTGTGCGAATGCCGAACATTGCTGCGTGATCCTGTGGGTCAGATAATTACCTTCTTTCGAGACAAAGCAGGATCGATCTCCAACACGTTAACATGTCAGCGTAATTTACATGGCCATTCGGCGTGGAACCACCGGAATCCAGGAGTTTCTATCTTCCTTGAGCGTATTCGGGTTTTCCATAACAGTAGTTGGTTCAGTGCGGATTTCAACGTGCTCAACCCACACCACAGTCACAAATACGGTTAACGCTCTAGGACGCTGGCACCAAGAAATTAAACTTGACAAATGTTGGTCCGAGATCAGCTTTCCTAGATGAGATAAAGTCTAATTTGCAATCAGTCACGCACATCTTATTCAACGGAGCGCGGTGACAATGGCGTCTACTGGGCCTCCTGTGCATTCAACGACACAGGAATCGGCCTGACCAATTTCGACACACCCTAACAAGTCTAAGCGCACCTGTCAACACTCCCAGTCCCAGCCCAAACCAGTGCGAGGAGCAAAAACCACGCTGACTCGGCACTCTGACCTATCCTGCCATCATTACCATAGCAGATGCACACCACGCATCGGCCTGGTCGGCCTACTGGCGAATCGATCGCAAAGAGACTGGTGAACCAGTGTCTGCGTACGACGGACCGACGCCCACGCCCGTCTGCTCTGCGTCAGCAATGCTCGCATTCACTCACCGCATGAAGCAGTCATTCAGTCGGTTTTCAGACCATGGCAGTCTCGATTCTACTGTCCACCTTGCTGGCGCATGACCCAGTCTTTTGCGAAGCGCTTTTAGGTTAACTGGCAGCTCATTTTAAAGTGGCTGCCGTATTCATCGTGCTGCACTTTAGCTGAAAGAAATTGGAAATGGCAGAGGAGGTATGTTGCATTTGATTTCATGTATTGCCGCCTGAACAACTGGCCTGCTGGAATGTATAAATGGACTCCCATTCGAGGTCGTGTTGCGTTTGTAACGAGTCAATGAAAGTGACATAATGCCAATAATGTCAGTAATCGGCAGCGCTAAACGACAGTGCAATACCCAACAAAACTATATTTGTTTAGCTGGAGTTTTAAATTGCGCACGTACTACTTTCAGCCGTAAACACATGTTATAATCACTGTCAATACTAAGCATGAGCACGATCGTCAATTTGTCTAAATAGTGGATGGGCGGATACATCATCACGTACGGAAATCTGCCTTATTTACCAAAAGCATCTTAACCTATCCGTGGTCCCTGGAAACGCTCTATTTCTGCCTAGGCATCTAAGGATGAAACGTTGTTTCATGAAAATAAAATAATTATTTTACCGTCACTAATGCTTAGGAGGTTCTAGAATTCAATTTCCATCAAATAACTATGTTTGAAGTTCCCACGATGTCAGCAGATGATCTTTCATTTCGAAGTATAAGATAGCCTTATTTATTTGCCTATCAACCTTGGCGACTGCCTTCGTGTGGCCACAGACCTTATCATTGTAAACTTAGCATGCATGCATTAGAACACAAATGATATTGACAATCAGTAGTGGTTCTTATGTGCATGTCACAGAATTCCATGTTATTCCAAAATGGTTGCAGGAGTTTCAAGAGATCCTAGGGCAGACTTTTGCGGTGGGAATGTTGAGGTTTGACTGTCGATTCGTTGGCTGGATAAATTTATTTGAGCATACACTTGTCCGGATGTTTCGTTTCAGGTTGAATGTTTTCCGTTCTGTTTTTTTATATTGTGCCCTCAAATCCGGTATTTGAGTAATATAGACAGTAACTTTCTTAGGCTTATCAGCATTTGCCTGCCTATATAGGCCGAAGTTGTCAAGTTACTGTACAACCTAGTTGAGCTCAAATGACTCTGCTGCGTCCATCATGAGTGCGTACTCGTTCAAATTGTCCGAGGACCGACAAATCACTGCGAGAAGGCATATCTAAAAATATCCAGGTGTGACAAAGATCCTGGAAGCTATAAGGGATTGCCACGCAGGTGTTTTGTTAAGGCCAACAAACGGTAGGGTGCATTAGGGTCTACATGCATTCTAAGGGAATATTTGGCATCGGTATTTACATACATACAGAAGATGAACTACCTCATACAACGTCATCATGGAAATTTGAGTGGTTTTTAGCGTAGAGTTGGTTTTGTTATTTTTGTTGTCTAAATGGGTTACTGGAAATTCTTGGACTAGATGCGACAGGGATACCTCCCATGCTTGATTTGGACACATGGCTTTTAGGCCGAATCATAGCCTGTACTACTCCGCACCGTAAACATGCATTTTCGCGGATGCCTTCTCTAGTTGGCCTCAATCGCGTTCGTGGCCTTCCGATTGTAGTGTGCTTAAGTGTGTTCAGTGTTTCAAAGTGAAAGAATGGTACTTCTCGCATGAAAGACGCTTGTAGGCCTTTGCCCACCAACGCATTTTGTACAGGTTTCAGGGCTGGTCAACTCCCATTGTTCACTTGCTCCTTCAGAGCTTTTCGTCTTTTAGTATCGTAAATTCCACGAAGTCAATACTGCCTCTTCTCTCTTCCAGCATTGTATTTTCGCCCGCTTGTGTGTGTGTGTTTTGTCCACTTGCATTTCAACTCCCCGGCCGCACTTTCTGTACTTTTTAGTTCGCTTCATTCTTGTTAAAGCGAGACTTGTTTTGGACGGAGGCTATACCATTTCACTACCGTTTTACTAGCAGATCTCAAATGTCCATCTCGCATTCCTTCTCCCTTGTGCCCTCTAAAAATGCCAGCAATGTTTCATGACTTGTTAGGTTCTGCTGTTGTGCACAATGTAAACGAAACATTTATAGGCATCGTCTGCAGATCCAATTGATAAACCCTTGCTTACTGTTGATACCTTATACACGTTACATCTTTTCTTCATAAAACTACACTGGCTATAGCTATATTTGGATACAAAAGGTCGAATTTCTTTTGTTATTTATACGTTTCATATACACACTATGACTGTACATAAATTTTCGAAGTACAGTATTATTACCTTATTTTGGGCATACCTAAATACACACTCAATCCATGCATTTTCTTACTGTTTCTTTGTCGGTTTTGCTTGCGATGTCATTGCTTCTCTTGCGTCCTTGTGTGCCTTGCAGTCAATTCTATCTCAGTTAGTCCTATTTGAAACATGGTGTTTTCTTTTCCCGGTTAATGTTTGTAATTGCTTGAACCCTTACCTGTCGCAATTTTTCCATAGCTGTCTATTCAATATATATTTAATTTTAATTGTTTTCATTTATTTTCTAATTATTGGGCTCATTTTCATAAGTAGAATATTTTTTGGCGGAAATGTATTTGTTTGTTTTTGGCTTTATTGTATTTCAATGCGATCTCGATTGTCGTATTTGACCCAGCCATAATTGTCCACTGTGGCCGGTTTGGCTCAGCGAGCTCTCTAGTCACTCGATGCTACGAGAGATCACTGGAAGCCCTGATTTTTATCAAGTGCAGCTTTCCAGCCCTACTGCTGACATGTAGAATCCAGCAATCATAAATCAGTAAGTTGCCTGTCTAAGATTGAGTTTCCAAAAGCAATCAGCCTAGAATCCACCAGATGAATAAGGTCAAATGATTTTGCTATTTTATTCCGATTGACACATTTTACACTTTTGTACATGAATGGTAACTGCTCTGCTTTTATGTTTAAGGAATGTGCGAAAAGAAGTTTAAGCATATGCGTGAAACTGGAAGAGCATTTTACCAATCAGGATAGGGATTAACTCTGCGTTTTATTTTCCTTAGAAGATCATACAGTTAGCTTTAACAAATCAGACCATCAATGTTTGTTGCATATCTAAAATAATCTAAAACCGCTGACGAGAATCGAGATGTAGCTTTTTATATAGCGAACTGACGGACTATCTATTCCCCTTATACACGTTACATCTTTTCTTATTTTTAATAATAAATTTTACTTTAGCTCATATTATTTCACGGATACAAAAGGTCTGTTTCTTCTGTTATATACGTTTCATCTACACATGACTGAAATTTTTTAGAATTTTAGAAGTACATTATTATTAATATTTTGGGCATACCTCATACACTCATCCTTGCATTTTTACCTTTTTTGTGGATTTGCTTGCAATGTCATTGCTTCTCTGGCGTCCTCGTGCCTTGCAGTCAATTCTCTCAGTTAGTCTATTTGAAATATGGTGTTTTTCTTTCCCAGTTATTGTTTGTAATTGGTTCCTTACCTGTCGCAATTTTCTATAGCTGTTTATTCAATATTTGTTATTTAATTATAATTGTTTTTCATTTATTTTCTAATTATTTTGCTCATTTTCGTTGGCAGAATATTTTGACGGAAAAGTATTTTTGAAAGGAATAGCTGCACATATTCGTCCGATCATTTCGTTCATCTGGCCGATGGAAAACCCATCGAGCATATGTGGGTTTATATGATTACGGATGTGGTTTCTACTAAAGCTTTCATCTTGCTGGCGAGGGTTCGAATCCCATTGATGCTGCCGAGTTTTCCACAATTGGGTGATGGAGTTCTCAAATCGGCCACAATCTTCTCCTCATTGCAAATCTGCTCATCTTATTCCCGTGTTTTCGTTAGGTGGCGTTTGTGAGATCCACCACCGCGATACATCTGCGGACAGCGTGTGAAATTTGAACATAATTTGCCTAACAGAAAACGGATTCTGAAACTCTCATTACTTTAAAAGAATGTCAATGCTGTTCATTTGTAAAATGCTAAGCAGACATGTGATTGACATTTTGTCCCCGTTCGAGGCCATAAAGTTTAAACTCGCTGCACAGTGGAACCCGTGTAAATGTTGAATTTTTCTGACGATGCCGGCTTAAGGAAGACATTTGTGCGGCTATTATTGCAGTGCCTCAATTTAGTTCCAGCAAAATATAAACCAGCAGCGGACCTTAACAAGAGTACAGAAGAATTTGGAGCAGCGTGCTAAATTTGTTCTATTTGCGCATCTAACGGATGAAAGACTCCGTCTTCACACCTCACTAAAAAGATACCCGAACATATGCCTCAGTAGTCATTGCCATAACATTGGATAATGTTAATTTGAGAACATGTTGATGGCGTATTCAAGCTCATTATATTATCTTCATAGATGGTGTTTTATCAATAGTATACATGTTTATGTGTAGAGCGAGGTTTATGTTCATAATCAGGTACCAAAGTTCTTAAAATGGGGAAGGCGTATCATATAAAACGAAAATAATACTTTTCGACCGTTCCTACTTAAACTTATTCAACTCTTCATAAGGGAAGCTAGAGGGGAAACTTTGAGTCAAATTAGTTTAAGTGTATGGATTACGCGCACGATTTTAAGATAGACTAAATTGTTTGGCCCTAGAAGCTTGGAGTATTTTCAAGTGGTTTCGCATGTCCAATCAACATTCGAGTAGGATTTCACTTTTCTCGTAAACGCCCCTTGCTGTAGTTGAGGGTGTTCGTAGTCACACGAATGCCGGCATTGAGTATGATGTCTGTCTCATCGCGAATATTTTATTATTGTAACTTCGGAATGTGTGTCGATAATTTGATGTCGCCTAGGCTCTTAACGCAATTTTCTTAATAGGAATTTTACTGAATATTTTATGTGTATGAAGTAAGCTACGATATGTGGATGCTTATGCAGCATTGTTGAAAGTTAAGTCAGAACTAATGTTGCTACTGAAAATTTTAAATAGCTGGAATACGGTGCTGCCTCCTAATCTCTGGTGAGCCCCTGCCATAGGCCACTGATTAGCTATACTTACGAACCCCTTCCTCCTATTTAAGAAAGTCAGTAAATCCGTTAATAATGTAAAGAGCAAATTACAAGTTTTTTTTTCAAAAATTAAGACACCGCACCAACTGAATCACTCCATCAGAATGGGAATTTCGAATCCAAGTATCGGCTCAGCAGGATGTGATGAAAGTAGGAAAACAGCAAGAGCTGTCATTATATTTGGCACACAGCTAAGCAGGCATCGCTGGGTAGATTTTGAAATTCATGCCGCTTGAGTGAGCAAATTTTCAGTAAAGATGACTTTCTTCCTGTAGTGGTCTGCGTTTTTATTCAGAGGCTACAAAGGGCTCCGTCAGGGTGATTTCCTTCACTCACGCTGTCGTTCATACTTTGCAGTTGCTCGCAGATTTTCCTGCGTCATATGGAAACTGTCAGTCACTGACCACCAATACGATCTTTCAGCTGTAGTTGACCCTTCCTGTATATAAGACAGGCAGACATTAAATTGGTTGCCTAACTGATGAAGTCATGAAAAATGAGATTGGAAAGTGAAAAGCAAAATAAACAAAGCATAGGTCTCGCTGTTGCTCATTTGGTCTGTTCAGAGGAAGTGTACATCCGGCTTCTCTTACCCAGGCAGCCCGTAGCATCTGGAAACTGGAGGCCGTTCAAGCTCGCCTTTGGCAGAACGTCACGGTGGTCGATGGATTTAGGGTCTACGAAATGTTATTATCTGAATTTCATTTGGTTATCAGAAGTTACATTGACGGTTTGTCCCGATAATTACTTAGCCTTTTACTATTCGCGTCCTTTTACCTTTACAGCTCATGCATATCAAGGACATAATTTATAGCAAGGCTTTTTCAAGATCCAAGATAATTACGGTGGGAATTGTATGACTGATTGATATCATATGCATTCGCAACACGTCTAACCAAGCGCGAGAGCACACAATGTGGTAGGTTCATTATAAGACAAAACCTATAACAACAGTTTGCTGTTGGCTCATCCGAAATTACAAATTCCTGCATTTGATGCCCATAAAGCTGACAACTTGTCTTTGACTTTCAAACTCACGACGACTTTTCACAACCCTCAGTTGCTAGCGATGAACAGTTAAGAGCAGAGTAAAGTGTGCCTTTAAGTATGTGGCCAACTTAGACTTTACTTCTACGAAGATCTGTTGTACAGCTCCACGTGCTTCTTAAGTCTATGAACTACCTAGTATGTCATTATCTTTACGCCTATTCACGCTCACGCCAAACGCAAGTTTTTACATCTGTATTAACGTTCGGCAAAGGTTTCGGCTGAGGGCATTATAGATCATAGTGTAACGGACCACAGTTCCGAGAGAATTGTTTAAATGGACGGAGGACACTTTTCGTGCGGATCCCGGATGGGAATGGAGTGATCGAATGTCAGTGAAGATGCCGGTGTCCCTTTCCACTCTCGAACGCTGACCCCCGTCCCCACGAGAACCGTCGCCGCTTATCGTATCGTTATCCTGCGCTCAATGTCAGCATACCCTCATCCCGACCCTGCAGCTGCCCACAGCGTTGCACTCCCCACCGGTTATCCAACGGACATGACAGAATGCCCCCCACTCCAAGAGGGACAAAGCTTCATGTAACACTCCTTTCCTTATTTTCTGTCGTGTCCTTCCATACCTTTATATCCTTCTTATTAGTAGAATCCTTTTCCGACATTAATGTCGTTCCTTCTAATGACTGTTGCGTTTGAGTGATCGGCATGGTGCTTAGAGACCCTGTTCAATATGCGCATCGTCTAATAACGACTACGGGTGCGATACTCGCCCGTGTGTGTGCCAACCGCGAAGTCCTCAGCGGCAACAATAGCAATTCTAGTTTGTTGGCGTTTGGCGTTAGACATGTTTTTGTACATGCGCGTTCTCACTTTCAAGTGCATGTTTAGACTAGCTCACATCCCTTGAGTAATTGTTTTCAAATTCTGTCCTTTTCTATTCCTAGGGGTTAAAATACAAGTGATTATGTTCGTAAGACTAAGGTGTCACTCCCAATCAAACTGTAAATGCAAGAGAATATGTCAGTTTCAGGAAGAAATGTTGTTGGTTTGCAATATCCTTGACGGAAAACGGCTGCATACGCAAAGTTGCCAACACGTGCACAAGCAGTGAAGGCGAAAGTCAAGACGGAACCTGTCCCAAACATTTGTTGCCACTCCGCAGATCAAGAACGCATCGGAACCCGTCAGTCGCCCTTTTACACCCCCTGAAGACGGAGTTGCCCATACACCGTGGACAACCATCAGGCCTTACATCAAGAGGCCAGAAGATCGCCTGTCATCGCAATTAATGCCAACAATACATTAACAGGTGTGTTGCAGCAGATATTGTGGTGCGGCGCCCGAGGCTCGAACTCGCAACCTGTTGATTAGAAGTCAAATGCTCTACCCACTGCGCCACGAGCTCGTTGTCTTGCCGGTTGCGATCGGGAATATTAAAATATGGTAAGTAGGCGATCGGTTACAGAAATCACTCGTACCGTTGTGCCTTGGGGCTCACTATCGAGCTCCGGCAGCAGTCCGACAGCCAATCAGTATTCTGTGATGGGACTGCGCCTTGAACAGATTAAGTAGCCACACAGAGAGCGCGCGGGTAGACACGGCCTCCATGATCAGTACTCGGTTACCTTGGGTTTCAATGCAAAATTTGCAAGTGCGGGTGACATTAATCTGACATACAAATCGCACTGGAAGTCTCTTGGATCGATTCAATACATAACTTCAAAATATAAGATTTGCGTGAATCATAAGAGACGAAGAGAATGACATGACTAGTATACCACTTTGAAATTATCGGACATGTAATTGCCCAAACAAAGTTGTCTAACCAACGAAACTGTGGACAAACCGGCGTCAATAATTCGGCCGAAATACACTCTGCCACGTCAGAATAAGCCTGGCGTCGTTTACCGGATGCAGTGCGCTTGTATACAAAGCAACTACGTCGGAGAAACTGGGAGATTAATCTGGACGGGAATGGCCTAGCAGGCAGCCGTGGTGAGGAGGAAAGACGCTGGCTCTCAGTTTGCAGTCCAGTTGACGGGATCTGGCCATATTTTCACGTTTTATGAGGCGAAAATACTCGCAAGAGGGGATAACCACGTGAGCCACGAGCTGCTCGAGTTATGGTTCTCAGGCCCACAGTCCATTAACAAGTGCAATGATCTCCCGTTCACGTATTCTGTGTTGAGGCATCGCCTGAGCAAGGGAATGGGTCACCTGGAGAAGACGTGGGTAACTGACACCTCCAATGGCAGTGAGCCAAATCGCCAGGTCATTAGCACGCCCACATTCAACATGGATAATGAAAACACGGCCATTATCGACTCGGACGCGAACGGCAAAGCTATCATCGCATCAATTACGACCCCAGCGGTAATCGTGAAAGCTGCTAATTGTAGTACGCGTATAATGGCTTGGCCACTACGTACTATAAATACTGCTCACCTTGTGCATCCAACACCCCTTCTGCTACCTCTGAATCCGAAACGTCAGACCAATTAGAGACCAATGAGAACCAATGAGAACCAACGGGGATTATCCTAATATCGACATATTTATAGAAAGCATGAATTTCAAGCTTACAATGATAAGGCTTGTGGTCGCACCAAAGATCATCTGATGACATGATACGAACTATGACCACAGTTTGTTTAATGGAAACTGGACTCTGAGGGTACAATAATTATGTGCTGCGAATTGTAACATAAGAATGTGTTTCTAATGCATGGATACCAAGATTACAGGGAAGTTTATTGCGGTCGCAAAAGGGCCTTGCTCCATGTTTGATGGCCAAATCAACAAGGTGAACGCTTATCTTGAGATTAGAGACTGTCTGCTAAAGTCACGTGGTTTGAACGTAGTTTGTTCAAGGAAGTGGTCTGTGAAACGTCATGAGCATTAGTGAGGACAAAATCACCATTTGCTTATACTGAACCAACTTTTCCTCTTCAGACCACTGTTCAAAAATACAGCCTTTCCAGTGATCAGGGATAGAGGGTTGGTTATCGGCGTTTTGTCGGAGTAAAGTCCAAGAAAATGCATGTGCTCAAGCGATTGTCTCCAAACCCGTGCATATTTGTCATATTATGTTGCTTAATTTGCTCCAAAAGCTACATATTTTAGCATGCACATTGCACACACAACGCATATTATCGTGTACAAACGGCGATACATTTGTGTTACCTGTGCACTTTTTTCTAAACCATGAAGTCTCAAGTCATACAACCTTGTGAGCACGTGGTAAATATGACATCTATCTAGTTGTGAACTTCTTACTGTTCTCTCGATTGCAAAAGCTCAGCAAATTCTTCCAATATTTTCGCTTAGATGGCATTAGGACAGAAGAAATTTGATGTTTTTTGAATTGCTGAATTAAGGTACGGTTGGTGGCATCCACTGCTGAAGAACATAAGCAGAGGTCAGTGGACGTTTATCATACTTCTGTTGGCTGCTCATGCGGTTGAGTCGTGTCGAACCAGTGAAAGTAAGTAAAAGTTCCCTTCCCAAAATAAGCAACGCCTGAGATAAATATGAATTCACAAAGTGAGCCGATGTTGAAAGCAGACGACCGAAAGCTTAGCTCAGAGGATATATAAAACTGACTTGAAGGCACGGTCATGTTGAAGCAGCATCGAACGCATTTATGCTTGCAAAAGCGGGACTGAAGATTGCTATTTTGCAACATCCACTCACAACCACTTGTTCACGCCAACTGTTCAAAAGATTTAAACTTTAAAGAAGGCATTACATAGGTCATGGTTTCACCCTAAGAATGGACAATCTATAGGTTCTCCTCGTACCATCTTGATGGTGTTTGGCGGTTTGAGCTTGCCTCAGCTATGCGCCAAACATTAGCAAACTGATTTGGTAAAGCTATCTACATTATCCGCTACAGGAAAATTGAAGACAATGTTGATCAGTACCCTGATAGGTTAAGATGGCTTCCAGTTTCATTCATATGCTTCGAACAATCCGTTAATATAACAACGTAGCAGATAACATTCATTTGCAAACGTGTTAAATACACTCCTTCCAAAATACCCTCTTATTCTGGTAAGAAACCGACAATCGTTTGCGTTTCTTATAGCATACACATTACCTACGCTGTGCAATGTTATATAAATCACGAAATATAGACTTAGTCAACCTTGTTAGTAAGTGGTCAGTATGTCTTCTAGCTAGTTTTGAAAGGCTTAATGGCACCTCGCTTAGAACGGCTGTGAACATTCATTCAACCATTTCGCTCAGCTGGCAAAAGAAGAAAGACAGAAGAGTGTTGAGACCTTTTGAAAACAGGTGTACTTGACCAACTGACCTGCAGGATTTAGGTATGGGCAGCACGATCTACCATTGAAGTATCTAAGCAGAAGCCAGTGGCCAGCAGATGCCTACTGTCCTATGCTTTCACCTAGAATACGGCGGGCGTCCATCATCATTCCTGTCAAACAAATGAAGATGTACATGTTTTCCTACGTTGTGCGTTACATCCGAGCAGTGTTTTCACTCGATTTAGGAGACTGCAGAAAGATGGCTTCAAGTTTCATTCATATGGTTCAACTTCTATTCGGACAATCCTTTAACATTAAAACGTAGCAGATAACATTCATTCGCAAAGGTTTCAAATGCGCCAGTCGGAATAAAATATAAAAATAATTTTACCCAATTGTTAAAAAATCGGTTGCCTTGGTAAAATTAGAACCCACGACAGCCAGCACTCTTACCTCTTGAATTACGACGTCCCGCCGGGAGGCGTGAGTTTACTCACACTCGAGCCAAAACTCCTGACTACTTACTTGCACATGGTAGCCATCTGGTGGATTCTAGATTGATCGCTTCCGAAACCCAGTTTGGATAATCAGCTTACTATTGTAGAATTTGTAGATGCCATACGTTGCAGTAGGCTGGGCGGATAACTTGACCCAAGGGTGATTAAGAACACGGCTCCTGTTGGGTCCTCGTAGCTCAAATGGCTAGAGCGTTGGCTGTACTAAAGACATTTCCTGGCTGTCACGGTTTCTAATGCAACCGATGCAGCCGAGGTTATCAAATTAAGTTCAACTAAATTATTCCAATCTGTCAAAACTCCTGATTAAAAAACCATCACTCTAAACCTGGATATTATGACACGCAATAGTAGGTTATGTCTTCAAATTCCCAATTACAGAAAAATATTTGAAGACGATTTCTTCGGTCTATCCTGATGTAGCAAATTAATCCGATCTTCCTGGCTGCTAATACTTTTTCCTGATCAGTCCGCTTGTAAAAGTACCTTCTTATAATTTCCTTTCTTCATCAAATTTAGCTTCTGTAAATGTTTCGTGCCATTCTGTGACCAGAAGGGAAAGTTACGTTATACAAATCGAATAGGTGCTTTTTGGCTGATAGTTTCCAGAAAGCGCAGGATACTAAGCGAGTAACAGCGAAGTACCTGCTGCAGATTTGGCAACGATCCGCCTGAAATGAAATACCCTGACAGAGCCATCTGCGGAACAAATAAACAAATGTTCCTGACGCAGAGCACTGCATGGAGAAACGTCGCTGAAGTTGCGTTCACTTATACAGGATGCATTTGAAAATCTTCAAAGCGACGCATGCCTTGTTGTGCGCAAAACGCAATGGCAGTCTTGCCTGCTAGACACCTTCTCTTGCATCTTGCTGTGCAGATACTTCGACCCGGTGATGGGAATAATATGGTAACTGTAGTGTTTTATACTTTTATGAAAAGTATACATTGTAAATTGTTCTTGCAATCGGTCAGTTATTTACCTTCTTTCAGAAATATCAGAATCGATTTCTGACAGGAAGCCATTGAAGCCGACATGTGGCCATTCGGTCTGATCACTTTGAAAAGCAGAAATCTCCACCATCTTAGGGTTTTTCCATAAACAGAGCAGGTTCATATTTACTCTCAATGTGTAACCCAAGACAGAGTCAGAACTACAGGTAATTATATTTACAATGTTGGGACCACGAAAATAAACGATACTAAATGTAGTGCTCAAGATCAACTTTCTTAGATAGATAGGTCAAACTAAGAACACTGTCACTTGCATTTGCGACGTGTCCAGTTTTCCACGATGAATTAATGGGTCTATTGGGCCTCATGTGTATTCATGACGTCGAAATCCACCGTCATCCCGACACCACCAACGCATGCTTCACAACTACACACCCCCCTCACCAGCCAACGCCGGCACCTCTCACGTAAGAGAGAGGTAGGTTCTTCGGCTATTCTCCAAGTGGCTTCTCAGCCACATGTGAGATCTGTGCCGCACGCATTATGATATACGCAAATGCTGGCCACGTGTAGACTAGCATCAGGTGATTTTCAATAGGGTGCAATGGCACGCATTCAAAATTGCTCGCTCACCTTACTGCATTTCATTGGTTTATTTAGACAAGCCAAAGGCTTTCATGCCATTTTCGACTTATGATTTCCCAAAATAGCTATGCGTCAATTGCATTTATCCCGCCCATAAAACCACTCTTACTCGTAGTAAAGGAGTCCTTTCCTCCGATTCGCTCAGTAGAGCTACATACTAGATCGGCAACCCCATACTTCACGCCAATCCCATATCTCGAAGGCTTTGTTGTTCAGGCAACAGTATCGTTGCTGGCAGCCCTCCGTTTATATGTGCATTTCTGTTATGCATGAGGCTGCCCCCTTGTCCACCAGGTCTCAATTCACCATACTGCTTGTACGTTGAACTGCTACCTATCTCGCCACGGCTGCAGACTTGATGCCGCTTGCTAGCTAAACGATCGGTTTTGTCCACCACGCTCATGCCAATCACCTCTAACAGTCTGTCACACGAAGGTGGGCCGTAACTGGTCGGGTGAGGTACGACAGTTCGACCGTCGTAGTCCGACGATGTCCAACGTATGCTCCATGGGCAAGTGAAGCAGGGACGGTGACTTGCGCGTGAATTAGTTTTAAGTGATAGAAGCCTTGCGCTGCAGCTACCGCACTCTCTCCTCCTCCCCCACCTGAACCCGGTATCATGACAAAGTCAAGAAGACCGGAGGCGGGAGAGGACGCAGGTGGCTGGCGCGGCTGGGTTCCCTAAGTCCTAGCCGCCACTAGGCGTGCCACCACACCTCCATGTTCGGCATTTGTTATGGAAGTGCAACCCGAATAACGCCTGCCGTGCCCTACTATGGCCCCCATGTTGATCCAACGCATCTACCCCGTAGCCCGTTTAGGGGGCACTATCGGGTGAGATAATCAGCGTAATGCGCACGGACATCATGACCTGCTGCTCGTAGATTAGAGCCTCGAAGATAATGCAATTATAATCCGGTCTTGCCAACACGCGAACTAATCACTTCACAGTTTAAGTCGAGAAATGACATCTTTGACAGAGGTTATTAGCCTACAAAGAAGGTTTTTTTTTAACAAATTGAAAGCGTATGAGCCAAAATAAATTGTTCAGGCATGTCTGGTTGAAATATATAATTGCGAGAAACATTTAACATTGTGCATAAATCGTCAAGTCGAATCGTGCAACAGTTTACTCTTCTTTGATGCGACAATATTCACTGTGGGAGGTAAAGGTACGATTTGATCTCGGTCATGCCTCCGACCGATGACCTTTTTTAGGGCATCGTCGGCACCTTAGCTGACCTCATTTGTCGCCCCTGGACCTCTAATCTCGCTCGTGTGCCTTGAATGCACTCACCGCGGATAGTCCACCGGAAACCATTGCCTTCGAAAAAAGGATCGTTGAGATTTTGCATGTGCTTCCACAAATCCGTTCCTTGATGCTTTGATAAAAGTAGATAACGCAGAGAGCTGACTAAGAAATTGAACCCCAATAGATAAGTCCTACAGCCAACAATAGACGAAAACCGTGTCTGGGCTTTAAACAGTACCTATACTATGCATATAGTGCACATTACTGTCGTATGTATGCAGAATAGGGTATCTGGTCTAGTGCAGTGCCTATGAATCTAAAAGCGGACTAAACAACCATTTTCCAAAACATTGCTCAATACACTTTTTTATTACGTTCTATTTAAACGTACTTAAATGCTTGGTTTTCACTTTATGTGCATAAACACAATGACTGGCGTTTACAGCAAATGTGTGCAACTCACCTCTTCAAAGAGCACTCTATTTAGATATTTAACAAACGAATACCTAAGTAAATTTCCTTTTTCCCAAAGTTACGTCAGGGTAAAACGGAGGACCTAGCAATACGTAACCGC